>JACVVK020000332.1:0-52500 GCA_018292915.2 Batillaria attramentaria | reverse complement strand
GCACCAAGCAACCGCATCGATTGCTTTTCAACAGCAAAACCTTTTCTGTCATGGTATCCATTTTTCATTTTATGTATGTATGTATGTATGTATGTATGTATGTGTACGTGCGTGCGTGCGTGCGTGCGTGCGTGCGTGCGTGCGCGCGTGTGTGTGTGTGCTCGCGCGCACGTGATTGATGTTCTGTAATGTGTGTGTGTGTGTGTGTGTGTGTGTGTGTGTGTGCGCGCGCGCGCACGTGATTGAAGTTCTGTAATGTGTGTGTGTGTGTGTGTGTGTGTGTGTGTGTGTGTGTGTGTGTGTGTGTGTGTGTGTGTGTGTGTGTGTGTGCTTTCTCAATAGCGCTATCTGACAAGCCAAATCGCTATTTACGTTGTCTGAGCACGTTTTTGTTCGCGTTGGGGGCTTAGATTATGAAGAATCGAATCAACAAAGATCGAGCTGGTGTCGAGGGAGGTGTGTGCTTCATGCGACACACTTGAATGTCATTCGTTTGCAGACAATGAGTTTTTGTGTGTTTACCTGTCTAGGTCAGGCATGACTCAGAGTCACCTGAGCAGCGGTTTATACGCTGAAACACTATGTGCAGTGGCGTGGTGTAGTCGTGGTGCAGTTGATGTAAGCAAGTCTATCGGGCATGCTTCTCGATGCAGCGCATATTGACGTTAAAGACATTTTCGTGTTCTTTTCATTTATTTTTCAGCGGGTAATTCTTTGGAAGTTGTGAAGAAAACGCAGAAATAGGGCAGAACCTGACTGTTTGCCACACAACTGTATTCTGTGTGAAACTTGTTAAAGCACATACCATCCACAAAATTTATTATACATGTACGTGTACAAATGGTTCATCTACGCAGTTTTGGATTAGTTGATTTTAAAGCTGTATTGGGGGAGCACTGGTCGTTGTACGGGGCCTTGAAAAGCTAAGATCTCTCATATGAAAATGTCGTGTCCAATGTTTTATTGGATGTAGGTCAGACGAATCAACCCCTCCTTGTAAGGACATAGAGCTAGAACGGACTTGAAAACTACCCGGAGGGTCGGTCTTAAAGTGTCATGTGTACCTTCCCAACTGAACTTAGTGGTTTAAAGTACATTTCTTCTGCTCTTCACCTTCCTTCCTCTCACGCTCAAATTTTACTCCGACGTTTTTCAGAAACTGTGTTTGTGCCCTGTCCTGGGACAAGCTCATACTTGTCCGTGTGCGTAGGGTTTCACCTCGCTAGTTCGGCACTGTAGCTTACTACTACTGCTACTACTACTACTAATCGCGTTGATATGGGCGCTTTGTTCAAAATATTTGTCTGGAAGTGCCTTGGATAAACCCAGCTAGCTCGCTCATGTGAATCACATGCATTTTCTCAGATACCGCACATAACAATCACGCGGGGGGGGGGGGGGGGGGGGGGCTTTCTGTTTTTTTGTTGTTTTTCAAACTTCCTCTTCAGCAGGGCCAATTGCGGATATGGATTTGGACCGTGCGTGTTTGCATGACACGAGTCGCAAGTTACACCTTCAACACGTCGCATTTCCATGCTAGCCTTATTCGACATTAGTGATCTGAAGCAATATGATTTATCAGTAGAGGGTGGAACCGGTACGATTTCTCAAACCGGTTTTTTAACCGGTTTTTCCAATAGAAAACCGAGGTTTAAAACCGGTTAACCGCGGCTATGTATACATCATCTATTGTTTCTAACGTTTCCCCAAGAGATGGAAGGGGGGAAGGGAGGGGGGTCTCCTAGTACTCCGGCTTCGTGTACCCCTGCGTTGGAAATGTTCAGCCAACAATTTGTTTGGGAGTTTAACGTCCTTTTCCACCACATACGGATGATATCAAAGACGAGGCAACGATGAAAAAGCCAGCACAAATATTTGGCCCTAGCCGGGATTTGAACTCACGGCCCGAGCATTGAAAGTCCAACGCTCTACCATTCGGCCACCCCGGCTCCAATTGGGACCAACACACGGACCAAGTACAACGTTGGACTACTCAGGAACACAGACACACAAGCAGCATTCCGGATCAGCCTTTCCAACAGGTTCCAGCCACTGCAAGACCTGATAGAAGACAGTGAAATGGACATCGAGACACACTGGGAACACAGCAAGAAACTTTGGCACGACACATGCGAAGAGGTCCTTGGCAAGAGAAAGACCCAACATAAGGAATGGATCTCTGCTGATACCATCCAGAAGCTGGAAGTTAGGAAAGAGAAGAAAACTGCACTGAACACGAGCCGAACAAGAAGAGCTAAGGCAAAGGCACAGGAAGAATACACAGCAGCTGACAGAGAAGTGAAGAGGAGCACCAGAAAGGACAAGAGGGACTACATCGACAACCTGGCCAATCAAGCAGAGGAATCAGCCCGGCAAGGGAACCTAAAAGACCTGTACCAGGTGACCAAGAAGCTCGCGGGCAAATTCCAGCAGACAGACAAACCAGTGAAGGACAAGAACGGGCACCCACTGACAACAACTGAGGAACAGCTGAAGCGATGGGCAGAACACTTCAGGGAGCTTTTAAATCGCCCCATCCCTGAAACACCACCAGACATCCCACCAGCAAAGACAGAACTACCCATCAACTGCGACAAGCCCTCTAAGGCGGAGATCAGGAAAGCCATCATGACACTGAGAAATGGGAAAGCTGCAGGGCCGGACGAGATACCAGCAGAAGCCATCAAAGCAGACACAGAGACAGCCGTCAACATGCTGCACAGCCTGTTCAGCAAGATCTGGGAGAAGGAAGAGGTGCCAGCCCAGTGGAAAGAAGGGATCGTCATCAAGCTGCCAAAGAAAGGGGACCTCAGGGACTGCAGCAACTACCGAGGGATCATGCTCCTGTCAGTGCCAGGCAAGGTTCTCAACAGAATTCTACTGGAGAGGATGAGAGAGGCAGTCGACCCCATGCTCCGAGACCAGCAGGCGGGCTTTCGCAGGAACAGGTCCTGCGCTGACCAGATTGCCAGCCTACGCATCATTGTGGAGCAGTCACTGGAGTGGAACTCCCCTCTCTACATCAACTTCATAGACTATGAGAAGGCTTTCGACAGTGTAGACAGAGAGGCGCTGTGGAAGCTGCTAAGGCACTATGGAGTTCCCGGGAAGATCATCTCCTTAATCCAGTGCACCTACCAAGACATGAGCTGCAGGATTGCCCATGCTGGCCAGTTGTCAGAAAGCTTCGAGGTGAAGACCGGAGTCCGCCAGGGATGCCTGTTGTCCCCGTTTCTCTTCCTCCTGGTCATCGACTGGATCATGAAGACCACTACAGCAGGCAGGAAAAACGGGATACAGTGGACACTCTGGACGCAGCTGGATGACCTCGACTTCGCGGACGACCTGGCGCTCCTGTCTCACAGCCACAGCCAAATGCAGGACAAGACTACGCGCCTGGAAGCCACATCAGCCGGAACAGGGCTCAAGATCAACAGGAAGAAAACCGAGCTGATGAAGATCAACACCACTGCCAACACACCAGTCACAGTCGGTGGAGAGCCCATCAGGGAGGTGGAGTCTTTTGTCTACCTGGGGAGTGTGGTTGATGGACAGGGAGGCACAGACCGAGACGTCACAGCCAGAATCGGCAAGGCAAGGGCAGCAATGGTCATGCTGAAGAACGTCTGGGCATCCAAAGTTGTCAGCATAAGAACCAAACTTCGCATCTTCAACTCCAACGTGAAGTCAGTTCTGCTCTACGGATGCGAAACGTGGAGGACAACGAAGACGATGCAGCAGAAGATCCAGACATTTCTCAACACCTGTCTGAGGCGCATCTTCAACATCCGATGGCCAGAGAAGATCCGGAATGAAGAACTGTGGGAGCGAGCGGGGCAGGAACCAGTGGCCAAGCAGATCCTGCGGAGGAAGTGGGGCTGGATTGGACACACCCTCAGGAAGCCAGCATCCAGCACCACACGCCAAGCTCTGACATGGAACCCG
Organism: Batillaria attramentaria; assembly: GCA_018292915.2. Classification (NCBI taxonomy): domain Eukaryota; kingdom Metazoa; phylum Mollusca; class Gastropoda; family Batillariidae; genus Batillaria; species Batillaria attramentaria. The sequence continues at coordinate 48,555 of JACVVK020000332.1, read as the reverse complement.
CAGGGGAAAAGGAAGAGAGGCCGGCCTCGCAACAGCTGGAGGCGGGACACTGAGGCAGAGCTATGTAAGCAGGGTACCAACTGGACTGGAGTGGCAAGACTAGCCCAGAACAGAGTGCGATGGCGAAGGGTTGTCGATGGCCTATGCTCCACGTGGAGCCAAGGGCCTAAGTAAGTAAGTAGGGATTTGAACTCACGACCCGAAAGTTGGAAGTCCAACTCTCTACCATTCGGCCACCCCGGTTTCCCTGTTCAGCCAACAACAACAACAACAACAACAACAACATGATGATGATGATAAGGAGGGGGAGGAGGAGGGCGTCTTGTCACGTAACGGGCTGAAAAACGACGAGTGATGTCCCTTAGAAAAACCGCGGTTTTCCGGTTTTTTAAGGCCAAACCGTTTTACCGAACCGTGAGAAACTCGGACCGATTTTAACCGGAAAACCGGTAAAACCGAACACCCCTCTTTATCAGCCCTGGAGGTTTCATACTTGAAACATAGCTTCACCAGAACAACAATCATCATTCCCAGGATAGTGAAACCACACGAAGATGTGTAAGCGAGTTAATAGAGTGTTTTATGTATGTTTTAGAGATACGTGTATATGTATTTGGAAGCAAAGTATCCAACGCATTCAAAACTAAAACACACGATAAAAAGGTGCAAATAACCAAAAAAAAATTAATAACAAAATCAAATAATTTAATCAGTTTTAACTCTTTGACGACGGAGCGCAATTTCTGACACACGATTTCCTATAGGAAATCGTGTGTCAGAAATTGCGCTCCGTCGTCAAAGAGTTAAAGAACATTCATTTGAAAACCAAGAACAGTTGGCGCTGGACGCCTTTACGAAAGTGCAAAGTGAAATGACCACAAAGCCTAAAGTTACTTGGTAGGGATTGAGCATAACTACCGGCCACACAGCAGTTCTGAAAGCGTAGTGCCTTCACGTTGTTTATTTAAGCATCCAAAGTCAATCTGTCAGCTTGGGACAGTGCAATCGTTTCTTTGAAGGGTGTGCTTATGCAGGAGGAATACTCAGAGGAGTTTGTCTTTTCCATCAGTCTGTCTCGCATGACTTACGGCAACACATATAACAAAGAAAACAACACAGACAACAACATCCACAGTTCACGCGGCACCAGATACAACGAGTGTGCAGGTGGCCGTCTGCTTTCATTTTCCGTGCGATGCTGAGCAGGTCGTCAACTTGAGATTTGCTGTCGTCATCCTGTTTCTTACTGTCGTGAACTTCTTTGTTGTTCTTGTCATTAAAAGAAACACAAGAAAATTATCAGTGCGAATGATATTAGTATTTATTTTTTTCTTATTTTATTTATTTATTTGTTTATTTTGGGTGGGGGTTGGGGAGGTGGGGGGGGGGGGGGCTGCTGAAATGACAGATAAAGGAAACACAAAGAATCTTTGGTTATCGCAGATTTATATCCAAGAATATGACACTTAATTTTAAATGTGCATCATAATGTCAGCGTACAAAATCAGTATACGTTTCGTTCACATACAAACTGGGAAACCTAGCACACTCTGTGAAGACGTGTTTGCAATATTAGGATTATCGTTATATCACAACTACACGAATTCCGAGACAGTATTTTTACAGTTATGAAAATTACCATAGACTGAACAAGGACATCTGTCTCTCTGACTCTGTGTGTGTGTGTGTGTGTGTGTGTGTGTCCCATATTTTTTTTTTTTTTTGGCTGCCCCAACTCTTTTTGCCAGCTCCAGTGGTGTTCCTCCCAGGTCATGGGTGGAATCCACGGAGGGCTCGAAGGCTGGGGCAATTTTTTTATGCATGATGATGGAGATGAGGATGATTATGAAGATGACGCTATGGAGGTCCATGTGGTTTTGGACTGCGGGACAGGGCCGCATTCCACGCTTCCTGTCATAAATATCCCGGCGTTCACCAGGCCCGGGAACTACGGCACCTGCGGTGCCGGCCGTGTAATCATCCACATCATAAGACGTGTCATACCAAGGGAAGCACCCCCAAAGTCGCACCCGTGAAGTGGGTGAAACTCGGCTGTGTGGCAACAACCTCCCCATTGGGCCCATAGCACACCCGCTCTGGGTAGGAGCCGACCTAGGTAGGAAAAATCCCGCTTGTCTCGGATGGGATTCGAACCCGGGTCTCCCGGTCCATGGTCCGAAGTGCTAACCACTACACTACGGGGGCCGGTTTGTGTGTGTGTGTGTGTCCCATTTTTGATTTGCCGTCTCTCTCTCTCTCTCTCTCTCTCTCTCTCTCTCTCTCTCTCACAATTCGTAACACGTTTTACCTTTTTGTAAAAAACGACATAGCGGTGGTTTGCGTCACTGAGGACACTTTTCATCTCGTTCGACGCTGTTTGCAGTATGTCATCAACTTCTGTCTTGCTCGTCTGTGGGTCTACGAAGGTGAATGCCACAATCAGACGCTTGTAGAAGCACCAGTCTCCCCAGTCGTCCAAGATACGCTTGTAGATGGCGTGGTCTTCAGGTGTGTATCTTCCATCAAACCTGACAACCAAGAGAACTGCACAAGGGTCTGGGTTTGTTAAGACCCAGCGTTTCCAATCTGAAACCGATTTCTTTCGCTCTTGCGCCCCACCTTTCTTCTGCAGCTCATTTCCCCCCTGACTCCTACGCTGTTCTTGGCTTGATGCATAGGAATCCAGATCTGGTGTGTCCATCACCTGACAAATCCACAGTAACTGCATCGTCAAATGTCAAAGCTGGAGTTATTCTATGGTGCTAAGTCTGCTACAGGTAAAACTGACAAAAGCTGGTCCTTGAATACTCCTTCCTTACACTACTTCATATTGTAGACTTCCGCTGTTGTCGAAAGTCTGCCATTTGAGTAACCAAAAGGGTTGGAGCAGCCAAAGAAGGCGGCAAGGTCAGTCGGGAAAGTTTCGTCCAAACTCTAAAACTGTTATGCATGTATCTCGGCAATTCTAATTTTAAAAGTAATGTCGGCTGATTTACGACCCTAACTATAAACCCTAATAAAGTTCGAGTATGTGTGTTTACAGCACGTAATTTCTTTAATTAATTGAAAATTAATTATATATAATAAGACAGCAATGTTTTAAGGCGTGGCTGAAATAGTTCAAAAGATTTTTTTTTAATCTGTGCTGTAAAACTGTAAGTAGATTTTGAACCGAAGTACTGAATTTGCGAAAATGGAATGAGTTTTTAGAATGATATAATTATCATAATAAAAACAACACTGTTATGGGTATGTTGAAGTTCGCAAAACAGCCTCAACGACACAAGTCTTTATCTGGATTAACAAAGGATTCATATGTTTCTAAGACAATTTTGGCCACTACAAGATTAATTTTCGGAAAAAAATGGTTACGTAACTATGACCTATAAATTTAAAGTCTGCCGGTGATGTTGCATTTACTTGGATTCTACTGTGACTCATACGTCGTCAAAAAGCTGTAGTACAAATACATATAGTGACCCACCTCAATGTGCACTTTATCGAGAGTTGCTGAATGTGACTGCTCTGAAGATGTGCATGGAACCATTCCCTCCCCTACCAGAAAGCGTTTGTCTCCGAGAATTGTGTTTCCCAGGGAACTCTTTCCCGAACCGGTCTTTCCAATGATCAGAAAGCAGAAGTTCTCGACGATCTGAATCTCTAACAGCCGAGAAAGAAATCCATGGGTTTGTTTTAGGAACAGGCAAGATCAGGAATCTTATTTGACTGCTCGTTGTAGTTCTTTAGGAATGAGTGTCTGAATGTCAGTTGAGGGAAACATTTGCAAACATAAAGGATGAAGGCGCGCGCGGGCTTGTGTGTGTGTGTGTGTGTGTGTGTGAGTGAAACCTACGATCTTTTGATCTGCACTAGCTGTGGTTGCAATGGAAAGAGTCCTCTAACACAGTAGAAAAGTCATATTTTTTTTTATAGTAAAACAAAACGTTCTGAGCCGTTTCACGGATATCTCTCGAAAACCAAACAATAATAATAATAAAATAATAATAATAAATTGTTCTTGTATGGCGCAGAAAGTCTGCCCAAGAGCCGGAGCACTCAGTGCGCGCTACACACACACACACACACACACACACACACACACAGACCGACGGACACACACACACACACACACACACACACACACACACACACACACACGGCGGACGTGGGATACAGGGGAGGATACAGTAAAAAAAAAAAAATTTAGTTGAAAGCTTGCCGAAACAGATAGGTTTTAAGGTGTGCCTTGAACTGTGACAGAGTAGGGAGATTCCTAAGTGAGACGGGCAGAGAGTTCCAGATTTGGGGAGCAGAGTAACTGAAGGAACGTTGGCCATAAGTTTTCAGACTGACATGGGGTATTTTTAATAGTTTCTCAGAAGATGAGCGAAGTGAACGGGATGTTTCATACGTAGTGAGCTTCTCTGTGAGGTACTGCGGGAGGGATTTGTCGAAATGACGGTAGGCTAGTGTTGCTATTTTATACATGATACGGTATCGAACAGGTAGCCAGTGTAATTCCTTCAGAAGAGGTGTAACATGGTCACGTTTACGCTTTTTGAGAATAAGACGCGCTGCACTGTTCTGTACACGCTGAAGGCGGTTGATTTGATCAGCTGGCAGGCCAACAAGGACAGAATTACAAAAGTCTAATCTAGATGTAACAGTTGCATTGATGAGTCGGGCAGTGGAGGATTCAGACAAGAGGGAACGAATAGAAGCGATTTTCCTGAGCGAAAAGAAGGCCGAACGACACACAGCACCGATATGGCTTTCCATGGTCAGAGTTTGGTCTACAGTTACACCGAGATATTTGACAGAGGGCTTGAGAGGGACGGTGGATCCAACAAGTGACAAGGAGTCTGATGAAATCTAAGACACACGGGACTGAGTCCCAGCAACCATCACTTCCGTTTCGTCTGTGTTTAACTTAAATTTGTTGCTGTTCATCCACAGTGAGATATCAGTAATACAAGAATCCAGGCTCAGCTGGAGAGAAACAAAGTTTCTAGGACTGGCAGACTGCGAAACTTCAGTGTCATCAGCATACTTGTGAAATAAACACTGGTGCTTAAGTATGATGTCTGAGAGGGGCTGTGAATACAGGGTAAACAGAACTGGGCCTAAGACCGAGCCCTGAGGCACACCGTATTCAAGGAGGCTGGGAGATGAGGTGATACCATCAACAGTGACGGACTGGTAACGGTCCGAGAGGTAGGACACAAACCACTGGAGCACTGTGCCCCGAATGCCAAAGGTTATTTCTAATCTCTTGAGCAGTATAGAATGATCGAGCGTATCGAAAGCAGCACTGAGGTCTAGCAGGTGTAGAAGTAAGTGTGACCATCACAGGGTTATGAGGGAAATGTGTGTGTGTGTGTGTGTAGTGGTGGTGATGGTGGCGGGGGGAGGGGAGGGGGTGAGTGTTTGGGGGCTTAACGTCCTTTTCCACCACATACGGGTGATATCAAAGACGTGGCAACGATGAAAAAGCCAGCACAAATATTTGGCCCCAGCCGGGATCGAACTCACGACCCGAGCATTAGAAGTCCAACGCTCTACCATCAAAGACATTACACTACCAAGATGTTCCACTCACGACGTTTTTGCGGGACCGCTGACGGAGTGACGTCCCTTTGCTTGATCAGGGATAACGCCACTAACGTCACAATGGCCACAAGCAAGAAATTGCACTGGGGTGATGACGCCTGCAGCGCGATTAACTGTTCGAATGCGCGATACAAGAGCGATTGTCAAGGAATGTCATTTTTTCGTTTCCCAAGAGATGAAGAAAGGTAAGTTTCTGTCCATTATTTCAGCATTTGTAGGTTAGAAATTGAAGACTGAAGACTGGTTTCTTTCCTCTAGATCTAAAGTGATCGGCGGGGTAAAGAAACAGCCGCCTTCTTCATTAAATTATCCAAATGATGTACTTACATTTGTGGATTGAAATAGGGTTGGACTTTAAAGGGTGAAGTGTTTGTTCCATTTTTATTTTGTGTGTGTGTGTGTGTGTGTGTGTGTGTGTGTGTGAGTGCTATCCGACGATAATTATACAGTATACAGCAAACACTTTTAAAGTGAATCACTTTTCGAACCGTCACTAGATCCTGATTTGATTTCGTCGTGCGGAATAGGGTGTGAATCCCCAGGAAACACGTTAGGTGCTATTCGGCACTTCATCCTGTGATGGTTGATCATCATAGTCCAACAGACAGACAGATATTATATAGTATGGATTGATAGATCGTCAACCAAGACGCTCTCTCTCTCTCTCTCTCTGTGTGTGTGTGTGTGTGTGTGTGTGTGTTTAGATGATCCTGTTAGTGCCTAGTGGCTCTGTGACTGAGACCCACGCTGTTTGCATGGGTCATCGTGGCGGGGCCACTAGGCATTAATGGGCCATATATCAACATTAACGGGCGTATATATTGTACTTCAGGTGCAGTCGATGGGTAGAAAACTGCAGACGGCTGAATCTTCGTACATGAAATACAGCGCCTTTAATGGGTACTTGAGTCAAGGTTGAAAATAATGTTGTCATAAAAGCAGAGGTTTTCTGCTGTTTTGAAACGGTTCAGTCAGAGATTTCATGACTTCATTAAAGTATTAAAGTCTGTATCCATTCTTTTTTCAGTTTTACTGTTTTATGTACTGGGTACTTGAGAGAAGGTTGAAAATAATGTTGCCATAAAAGCAGATGAGGTTTTCTGCTGTTTTGACACTTGACATGGTTCTGTCGGAGATTTCATGACATCATTAAAGTAGGTTGTATCCACTCTTGTTTCAGTTTTACTGTTTTATGTATCCCTCACCTTCTTTGTCTTTCTGTCACTCTCCCCATGTCAGTGTTCGTACTGCACGTAATGTTTGTGAATCCCTGTGTGTGAATTTGGGCACATGTTCAAGTATACTCATGTAGACAGGGAATATCAAAACAAAAACAAAGAATACCTGCATTATTCGTCAGATGTGGGACACACTTGGTGAAATAATTTTTATGACCTCTCAAACAGGGTAAGACGGAAACAACCTTGATACAAAACCAAAATTTCACCGCCACATCAGTGATCACAACAGCACAAAACGATGTTGATCAGTCACAGATCAGTAACATCCAAGAGGAGTGAGTGAGTTTTTAGGGCTTAAAGCCGCGCAAGCCACAACGACTAATTCGCGGCTGAGTGTGCCTGCACTACATGAAAAAACAAAAATGTAACGTTGGACAAAGGATGCAAACTGGTCTACGGGGCAATATAAACCTAGGACATGCAGGAGACGCTGCACCTTCATGCTAATTTCTCGAACTCCCGATTACAAAAAAGCGTAGAAAACGAATAGCAATTACAACTGGGTAAAACAAAGATAAATACTAAGCGCATATACAGCAAATATTGCAACTTATCATCTCCTAGGCGCAATAAACCAGTTCGCAGCATATGCCCAACATCACTTATTCCTAACCACTGGTAGTGCAGACGTGAGTGAGAGGTTGAAAAGAAGAAATATAGATGAAAGGGCCGAACTTAGAAATCAGCTGAGAGATGAGAGGAAGGACAGAGCGGCTAAATTCGGGAGGTTTTAAAGAGAAAGAGACAGGCGAATGGGCTGGTGAGGGATAGACAGAGAGGTAGGAAGGAAAATTCCTTAGTTGCCAATGAAGACAACATGCCTGGGAGGCAGTTGGAGAACAGACCGCTCCAACACGGAACCTCCCCGCCGTGAGGCGGTTCGGGAAAACAACGCACCAGAGAGGGGTGCGTTGTGAAGGTCTTCAACGTGACAGGTGTTCAGCAGCACCAGCAGGGCGCTGCGAACAAAGCCCGCCAGGCTGAAGACCAGGTGGGGGGAATCCAGTGAAGTCGGCCTTCAGAAATGACCCTCAGATGTCTCACTGGACCAAGGGTCAGCAGACACCCGCTTACTGACCTCCCCCCGGAGGAGATTTTAAGAGAGCAAAAGACAGGTGAATGGACCGATGGAGGCAGAAATAAGAGTAAAGAAAGAGCAAAAGGGGTGGGCAAGCTTGGCGAAATCAGCCCCGCCGCGTGAAGGCGAGCCCATGGGGCCAGTAACATCCAAGAGACAAAAGACAATGGTAGAGAAAGCACATGAACTAAAACCTGAAAATGCACCCCCACCCCACCCCCAGAACCCTAGAGAACAAACTTACACCGATTATATCGGCTGTAATTGCGTCACAGTGAGCGACAACACACGTACGGCGCTATTGCAAAGACATATTATTACCCGCGGTATCCCTGACAGACCGAAGGGACACAACCCACTTGGCGGACGTCACTCGTTATATAGTGAGTGGCGCATCTTGGTAATGTAATGTCTTTGCTACCATTCAGCCACCCCGGCTACCCGGGTGGGGAGGGGTGTCTTAGTCAACTAAAAGACTCGTAACACACATGTCTTACATTTGGATTCAAAACAGCAAAAATGTTTTGCAAAGCAAACGGATGAGAGAGTAATTCTGCTCAATGCAGCGAAACACCGCCAACACCCCTGTAGATGCAGAGAAGGCTCTTCAGGTACATCTTTTGCACATGTTTATAGGGTGCGCGTTCTTTGTGACGTCATCAGTTTGATGCACGCGCGACAGAGATTCAGAATCAGGAGACTGCTGTTTAACGTTACTCGTTAGTCATTTTTTTTTTCGTTCTAATGTATATATGTTTTGAACATCTGGGGCTGATTTTGCATACTTACTCCCAGGCGTGTAGGTTGCCGATGCCATAACTGCGTGATTTCGAAACTGTGAGAGAGACAGTACGGAATGATATATCAATGATTCGTTCACACTTGAGCTGGACATAGTTATTCTCTGCTTAAATCTTGTGAAAATTTTATATCAAATTGCAGTTTGAAAATGTTTGTACACAATCCGTTGATTCAAACTACTAATGCTGATCGAACATTGAAACAAATTCATTGTTTGCTGTTTTATCAGGTGAGTATTTATTCGCCATTGTTTGTACACATATAATCAATATGCACCACACCAACCCCTGTACAAGTAGTATGTTTTTATTTGCATGACTGTGCTTCAAAATAACTAAACTCAGAAAATTAAAAACTTTCATGAAATTCTGGCTTACCTCGACAACAGGCAAAGCCACGTGATTAAATGTGCGCACTCAACGTTTCCTGTGCGGTTGTCGTGTTACTTCGAGGCGGGTTGAAATGTCAGAGAAAAGGGCGGGGCTAGATCTCCCTAGCAACGCCCCGGAGCAAAGGTTATCTATGTATTATGACGACGGGCAGCTGTCGCGAGGGTGCATGCACTCGTGACCTAACGGTACCAGAGAGAGAGAGAGAGAGAGAGAGAGAGAGACCGGGGAAAGACCGGGAGTGGGGGGTCGGATGGTGGGTGTCGGTCGGGTGGGTTGAGAGAGCGCAACAACTCCTTGAGCATGTCATTTCGTGGGGCAAACTGGTTTTATTATGTAGCCTCGGGAATGTTTTGCGTGTGCCTGAATCATGCAGTCCAAGGTGACTTTCAAAGATTAAACAAGGAGGAACGGCCCCGTCCTACAAAGCTGTTTCTCCAAACTTCATTTTATTTTGTCTGTTTTGTTGTTATTGTTGCCGGTTCTCCCCTCTCCAAGTTCTACCGATGACACTAGATCCTCTACGACCTCGACCGATTAGCCACGTGACTGGGGGTGGGGCCGGGTGTGGGAAGAAGGGAGAGAGAGAGGCAGAGGGAGAGGGTGGGTAGGTGGGTGTTTAGGAGTTTAACGCTCTTTTCCACCACGTAAGGGTGATATCAAAGACGGGGCAACGAGAAAAAGGCCAGCACAAATATTTGGCCTCAGCGGCCTGGATTCAAACTCTCGGCCCAAGCATTGAAAGTCCAACGCGCTACCATTCGGCCACCCTGGCTCCCCAGAGAGAGAGAGAGAGAGAGAGAGAGAGAGAGAGAGAGAGAGAGACGTCAGTTCCGTGAACTAAACATTTGACGTCAGCCTCAAGCAGGTCGTCATACAGAGAGAGAGAGAGAGAGAGAGAGAGAGAGAGAGAGAGAGAGATGACGTCAATTCCGTGAACTAAACTTTTGGCGTCAGCCTCTAGCACTGAGATCGTCTGAGGATGCTTGTTCATGTCTTGTGATTTCCCTGTTGGCTTTGTGACTTCTCCGACTGAATTATTTTTCACATGAAATCTGGAAGATGTAGAGGGCTGATGAAATGTCGGAAGCAGTGACGATACTTGCAGATTTTGTCTGTGAACCAAACATTTGCCGTCAGCCTCACGCTGCTCGTCTGACAGATGATGCCTCTTCATATCTTGTGATTTCCTTGTTGCTTTTGTGACTTCCGTGACTGAATTAATTTTGACATAAAATCTGGAAGATCTAGAGAGCTGATGAAACGTGGACTTAAAGTGCCTTGGATTGTACTTACGAAATTGCAAAATTGGAACTTTTTTGACCGGCGCTTCTCGAAGAAACGTGAAAAAATGTGTTTATCTAAAAGCTCTGTTATTCTTAATACTAAAGCTATAATAGTGCAATAGTTCATGTCATATGTGCAGTTGTCACAAGTGACAAAAATACCGGAATGATGAGTACTTTGAAGGAGTCTTTTCATAGATATTTGGCCTTATATGCAAACCACCCCTACCTCGGAAATATTTTTCTTACACAAAACCTGTCAGAGCTAAAGAGCTGTGCTACGAAAACAGGCAGTATAATTGGATGGTCTTCCCAATTTCAGAAAATAAAGCCATTTGAACATTTTTTGCGAAAAAATTCGTAACATGACCGATTTTTTCAAATCGGCGATAACTGTTCTCAAAATGCGGCAGGCTAAAAATCGTGAAAAATAGCTCTGGAGAATATGACTGCCCATTTTATCTCAAAGTAAAAAGCCACCCGGCGAGGTGGTTTAGCAGATAGCCATCATTACATCCGTCCACACACACACACACACACACACGTCATTCCCGCCAAAAAGAACGCAGCAGCAAAGTGTGCACGTAAGGTGTCTATGACGCAGATTTCGTTACGTCACTGTGTGCGTGAAAGTAAGTATTGTGTGGAGAAACGTCACAGTCTTGTTTTGTATCACTGAAACTTGCTGCTGCGCGTAGCAAAATCTGCCCCGTCTCATAAAGTTGTTTCTCTATAGAGAAACAACTTAACAAGGAGAAACTGCCCCGTCCTACAAAGTTGTTTCTCCAAACTTCATTTTATTTTGTCTGTTTTGTTGTTATTGTTGCCGGTTCTCCCCTCTCTACCAATGACACTAGATCCTCTACGACCTCGACCGATTAGCCACGTGACTGGGGGTGGGGCCGGGTGGGGGGAGAGCGAGAGAGACAGAGAGAGAGAGAGAGAGTGGGTGGGTGGGTGTTTAGGAGTTTAACGTCCTTTTCCCCCACATAAGGGTGATATCAAAGACGGGGCAACGAGAAAAAGGCCAGCACAAATATTTGGCCCCAGCGGCCGGGATTCGAACTCTCGGCCCAAGCATTGAAAGTCCAACGCTCTACCATTCGGCCACCCTGGCTCCCCAGAGAGAGAGAGAGAGAGAGGTCAGTTCCGTGAACTAAACATTTGACGTCAGCCTCAGGCTGGTCGTCATACAGAGAGAGAGAGATGACGTCAATTCCGTGAAGTAAACTTTTGACGTCAGCCTCTAGCACTGAGATCGTCTGAGGATGTTTGTTCATGTCTTGTGATTTCCCTGTTGGCTTTGTGACTTCTCCGACTGAATTATTTTTCACATGAAATCTGGAAGATGTAGAGGGCTGATGAAATGTCGGAAGCAGTGACGATACTTGCAGATTTTGTCTGTGAACCAAACATTTGACGTCAGCCTCACGCTGCTCGTCTGACAGATGATTCTTCTACATATCTTGTGATTTCCTTGTTGCTTTTGTGACTTCCGTGACTGAATTAATTTTGACATAAAATCTGGAAGATCTAGAGAGCTGATGAAACGTGGACTTAAGTGCCTTGGATTGCACTTACGAAATTGCAAAATTGGAACTTTTTTGACCGGCGCTTCTCGCAGAAACGTGAAAAATGTGTTTATCTAAAAGCTCTGCTATTCTTAATACTAAAGCTATAATAGTGCAGTAGTTCATGTCATATGTGCAGTTGGCACAAGTGACAAAAATACCGGAATGGTGAGTAATTTGAAGGAGTCTTTTCATAGATATTTGGCCTTATATGCAAACCACCCCTACCTCGGAAATATTTTTCTTACACAAAAACTGTCAGAGCTACAGAGCTGTGCTACGAAAACAGGCAGTACAATTGGATGATCTTCCCAATTTCAGAAAATGAAGCCATTTGAACATTTTTTTCGAAAAAATTCGTAACATGACCGCTTTTTAAAAATCGGCTATAACTCTTCTGAAAATGCAGTATGTTAAAAATCGTGAAAGGTAGGTCTGGAGAAGGTGAATTCCCATTTTATCTCAAAGTAAAAAGGCCTCCAACGAGGTGGTTTAGGAGATAGCCATCATTACATCCGTCCACACACACACACACAAAGACACACACACGTCTCACAACTCCCGCCAAAAAGAACGCAGCAGCATAGTGTGCACGTAAGGTGTCTATGACGCAGATTTCGTTACGTCACTGTGTGCGTGAAAGTAAGTATTGTGTGGAGAAACGTCACAGTCTTGTTTTGTATCACTGAAACTTGCTGCTGCGCGTAGCAAAATCTGCCCCGTCTCATAAAGTTGTTTCTCTATAGAGAAACAACTTAAAAAAGAAACAAGGAGGAACGGCCCCGTCCTACAAAGTTGTTTCTCCAAACTTCATTTTATTTTGTCTGTTTTGTTGTTATTGTTGCCGGTTCTCCCCTCTCCAAGTTCTACCGATGACACTAGATCCTCTACGACCTCGACCGATTAGCCACGTGACTGGGGGTGGGGCCGGGTGTGGGAAGAAGGGAGAGAGAGAGGGAGAGGGTGGGTAGGTGGGTGTTTAGGAGTTTAACGCTCTTTTCCACCACATAAGGGTGATATCAAAGACGGGGCAACGAGAAAAAGGCCAGCACAAATATTTGGCCCCAGCGGCCTGGATTCAAACTCTCGGCCCAAGCATTGAAAGTCCAACGCGCTACCATTCGGCCACCCTGGCTCCCCAGAGAGAGAGAGAGAGAGAGAGAGGTCAGTTCCGTGAACTAAACATTTGACGTCAGCCTCAAGCAGGTCGTCATACAGAGAGAGAGAGATGACGTCAATTCCGTGAACTAAACTTTTGGCGTCAGCCTCTAGCACTGAGATCGTCTGAGGATGCTTGTTTATGTCCTTATGTCCTGTGATTTCCCTATTGGCTTTGTGACTTCTCCGACTGAATTATTTTTCACATGAAATCTGGAAGATGTAGAGGGCCGATGAAATGTCGGAAGCAGTGACGATACTTGCAGATTTTGTCTGTGAACCAAACATTTGCCGTCAGCCTCACGCTGCTCGTCTGACAGATGATACTTCTACATATCTTGTGATTTCCTTGTTGCTTTTGTGACTTCCGTGACTGAATTAATTTTGACATAAAATCTGGAAGATCTAGAGAGCTGATGAAACGTGGACTTAAGTGCCTTGGATTGTACTTACGAAATTGCAAAATTGGAACTTTTTTGACCGGCGCTTCTCGCAGAAACGTGAACAATGTGTTTATCAAAAAGCTCTGCTATTCTTAATACTAAAGCCGTGATAGTGCGTCACTGTGTGCGTGAAAGTAAGTATTGTGTGGAGAAACGTCACAGTCTTGTTTTGTATCACTGAAACTTGCTGCTGCGCGTAGCAAAATCTGCCCCGTCTCATAAAGTTGTTTCTCTATAGAGAAACAACTTAAAAAGAAAAAAAACAAAACAAGATGGCCACCAGCCCAATATGTTGTTTCCATTCAATGACATGCTGTAGTCACAGTCGTAGTCGTTGTGTCATGTATGCAGCCCGCGCGCACACGCCGGAACGCAAGCTCTCTGACATCAAGCATGCTGACATAAAGAAAGTACTGAAAACCCTTATCGTGCCTCTATGCACTTGCAAAAACCCAAACACATGAGGTCGTGTGAGCTCGCCTAGCTGGTTGACGTCACAACTTTTTGGCGTATGCGAGGTTCTACATGGGTGAATGAATTCTTGTAATAAAGCCGTTCAAAGGGGACAGAGTTACAGAGTTACAGAGTTACTTCCCGCAGACCTGACTGACAGACGATTGCTTACTGGTATCGGAGAAGAGACCCTCTCTCTCTCTCCTTAGACGCGCGCTTGCGCGCGCACGCACGCATCCCCCCCCCCCCTACACACACACACACACACACATTATGCAAAGACCTTGGAATCAGAAAGACGCGTCACTCCTGCCCTCGTAAGAGAGACATATAGCGGGACAACGCGAAGAGTTGTCTGCCCGCATTAGCGCGCATTCTAGATCTGGCCCCTATAGTGACAGCATGGCGGAAAGTGGAAAGCGATCACAAAAGCCAGGCATGCAATTGTGTTCTGCGCCGAATTGTTCAACTAAAAGACAAATATAAACGGGGAAATACTTCTTTTGGAATTCCTGTTGAAAAACAAACATTTTTTTTTTCGCTTTCTTGTCAAAAACAAGGAGGAATGGCCCCGTCCTACAAAGTTGTTTCTCCAAACTTCATTTTATTTTGTCTGTTTTGTTGTTATTGTTACCGGTTCTCCCCTCTCCAAGTTCTACCAATGACACTAGATCCTCTACGACCTCGACCGATTAGCCACGTGACTGGGGGTGGGGCCGGGTGGGGGAAGAAGGGAGAGAGACAGAGACTAGAGAGAGAGGCAGAGAGAGATTGTGGGTGGGTGGGTGTTTAGGAGTTTAACGTCCTTTTCCACCACATAAGGGTGAAATCAAAGACGGGGCAACGAGAAAAAGGCCAGCACAAATATTTGGCCCCAGCGGCCGGGATTCGAACTCTCGGCCCAAGCATTGAAAGTCCAACGCGCTACCATTCGGCCACCCTGGCTCCCCAGAGAGAGAGAGAGAGAGAGAGAGAGAGAGAGAGGTCAGTTCCGTGAACTAAACTATGATTTGACGTCAGCCTCAGGCAGGTCGTCATACAGAGAGAGAGAGAGAGAGAGAGAGAGAGAGAGAGAGAGAGAGATGACGTCAATTCCGTGAACTAAACTTTTGACGTCAGCCTCTAGCACTGAGATCGTCTGAGGATGCTTGTTTATGTCCTGTGATTTCCCTGTTGGCTTTGTGACTTCTCCGACTGAATTATTTTTCACATGAAATCTGGAAGATGTAGAGGGCTGATGAAATGTCGGAAGCAGTGACGATACTTGCAGATTTTGTCTGTGAACCAAACATTTGACGTCAGCCTCACGCTGCTCGTCTGACAGATGATACTTCTTCATATCTTGTGATTTCCTTGTTGCTTTTGTGACTTCCGTGACTGAATTAATTTTGACATAAAATCTGAAAGATCTAGAGAGCTGATGAAACGTGGACTTAAGTGCCTTGGATTGCACTTACGAAATTGCAAAATTGGAACTTTTTTGACCGGCGCTTCTCGCAGAAACGTGAAAAAAATGTGTTTATCAAAAAGCTCTGCTATTCTTAACACTAAAGCTATCATAGGGTAGTAGTTCATGTCATATGTGCAGTTGTCACAAGTGACAAAAATACCGGAATGATGAGTAATTTGAAGGAGTCGTTTCATAGATATTTGGCCTTATATGCAAACCACCCCTACCTCGGAAATATTTTTCTTACACAAAACCTGTCAGAGCTACAGAGTTGTGCTACGAAAACAGGCAGTATAATCGGATGATCTTCTCAATTTCAGAAAATGAAGCCATTTGAACATTTTTTTCGAAAAAAATCGTGACATGACCGATTTTTTCAAATCGGCGATAACTGTTCTCAAAATGCGGCAGGCTAAAAATCGTGAAAAATAGCTCTGGAGAATATGACTGCCCATTTTATCTCAAAGTAAAAAGCCGTCCGGTGAGGTGGTTTAGAAGATAGCCATCATTACATCCGTCCACACACACACACACACACGTCAACTCCCGCCAAAAAGAACGCAGCAGCAAAGTGTGCACGTAAGGTGTCTATGACGCAGATTTCGTTACGTCACTGTGTGCGTGAAAGTAAGTATTGTGTGGAGAAACGTCACAGTCTTGTTTTGTATCACTGAAACTTGCTGCTGCGCGTAGCAAAATCTGCCCCGTCTCATAAAGTTGTTTCTCTATAGAGAAACAACTTAAAAAGAAGACCTCAAGTGGTACGTGTGAATGCATATAAACAAACAGTAAACACACGCGGCTGACGCAGATACAGCGTAATTTTTTTTTCCCTGACAACTTTACAAATCACGGTGACTTAAATTGTGCTAGCGTCTACCTGCATCTAAATTCAGAACACACACACACACACACACACACACACACACACACACACACACACACACACACACACACACACACACACAGAGTTGTCACTCATACGGCGGCAGGTACGTTCATCGGCACTTGTTCCAGTTCACATACTGTTGGGGGGAAATCTGTAGGTATGTACAGAACTCTTTTCTTAAAAATCAAGAGGTTTGCATGCAGTGTAAACAAACAGCAGTAAACACACGTGGCAGGCGCAGACATCAGGTTTTGGTGTTGTTTTTGTTGTTTTGTTGGCGGTGGTTGTTTTTTTTTTAAACTTTACAAATAACGTTGACTTGAACTGTGCTAGCGGCACGTTGCACTGATACACACACACACACACACACACACACACACACACACACACACACACACACACACACACACAGAACAAAATCATCCGGCTGAACTTCATTCTAACCATTGTAAAACCATATCACAACATAGAATCTGCTGGATCGTCGGTCGCAGATATGATTAATGCTGAGTTAGCAGGAAGTATTCAGCGGATGCGTCCATCTTTGGATCTCTCGCACATTCGATCTTTCTGTGTTCCGTACTAGTTTTACTTGAACACATCGAACGAAATGCACTGCGTAGCCTACGTACAGCAGTGAAAGCCAAACTAGATCTTTCGTTCGTCCTCCGGAACTTTGAGAGTACTGTCTTATGTTTTCCATAGGCCTAAAACACATGCGAAATATATGGGGGGAGACCACCTGTCAGTCGCTGACATCTTCGTTTTTGCCGTTTATTTTGTTAAAATGTTTTACGGCGGCTAGTGTAGGGTTGGGTCAAACAAACAGACTTTTTACAAGCATGCGGATTTTATACTAAATTTACGCCAGTCACACGTCGTGGATGCGGCGATTTTGGTTTTCACGTGTGATGCTATGTGTTATGTTTGGGAGAAAACATAATCTTGGCTCCAACTTCGATACCGATCTTGGCTCCAACTTCGATATCGTAGGCATACCTACCTCTATTTTTCAAGGGGGAAATCTACAGAAAGGTTTTCCCGTTCCTGGTGTTCGCTTCTGACAGCAATTCGGCGCTGCACACCATTGCACGCGTGGTTTCTGGCTTTCTGCCATACTGCCATTACTGCGTAGATCTGCGGGATGCGCGCTAATGCGCGCAGACAACTCTTACGCGTTGTCCCTCAAAGGGAGGTAAGTGAACTATCTTTATGTTTCCAAGATCTTTGCATTATGCTTCTGAGTGTGAGTCAGTGGCAAAAACGAAACCCACTGAAATTCCCGCTTTCCACATGTCAAGTTATAGAGATCGCGAAAAGATACTGCATTTCGATGCAAAATAATTTCTAGACCATCCCAGAACATGCTGTCGCAGTAACGTCAGTAGATTACGTCACCTTGGAAAGATATCGAACCTTCCAGTAAGTTGAGAAATGTTCTAGATCTGACCTGTTCAGTACGTAAGCAGCCCTGCACAGCGTTCTGGGTTCTTCTTCTTTCATGAATTTGTTCTCCGTGCATATTCTGTTCATAAAGTATTGGAGTTGTATTCTGTTGTATCCCGTGTCTTCTCTGCGATTGCACGAAGATGGCGACATAGTAGAAGTAAAATACACCACGTCTCCAAACAGAGGAATTCGGAAAGAAAGTGGCGAGACACCCCCAAGAAAAAACAGCATCACGTCAATCAAACATGACGCACTTACTTTACGTCAGTGCGCGTGCGTCTCTTCTTCGATGTTTGTGAGGCGTGTGGCTTGTAGAGGAAATGAGCTGTGAGTACAAATTTTCGGGTCAACTGACGATAACGGCTGCAGTGAATTTTTCTATTTTTTTTGTATATTTTTTATGGCACCCCAGGCTCATTATCTATGTATAGTAGGAGCGATTTTGAGATCTAAAGTGTGTTCACCAGCACTTTCATCAGGTACGGCTTACGCCAAAAGTATAAAAGCGACAACCTCCAAAATTCACTTAGTTGAGAGTCCGTATTCATGCTATCTATGTCCAAAAAATGGAGTGGTTTAGGTAAATATTACGCCTTTAAACGCCAGAAAGCCACTTTTTCTGAAAAGGGCGATAACTCGCAAATCATGTGTGCAATCGTACCTGGATCGAGCCTTCTATTCAACAATCTTGATTCATTTAGAAACCCCAAATTTGAAATCGATCGGTTCAGTATTTTCGGAGAAATAGGCATCTGAACTGGGTTCACATGCAATGTCAACTCAGGCTCGGTTTACATGAAAACTATAAGAGCGACCATTTTCTAGTAGTGACTCTGTTCAGAGTCCGTATTCAAGCCATCTA
The DNA here is from genome assembly GCA_018292915.2 of Batillaria attramentaria. Taxonomy (NCBI): domain Eukaryota; kingdom Metazoa; phylum Mollusca; class Gastropoda; family Batillariidae; genus Batillaria; species Batillaria attramentaria. Next base: position 29,875 of record JACVVK020000332.1, on the reverse strand, counting down.
CTGCCAAAAAATTGAGTGATTTAAATAAATATTACGCCTGTACACGAAAGACAACCAACTTGTCTCAAAAGGGCGATAACTCCCAAATCACTTAAGCAGTCATCACACGCTTGAATCGTCTAATGTAACATTTTGATATATTTGGATACCCAAATTTGAAGCCATTCGGTTGAGTATTTTCGAAGAAACGGGCCCGGACACAATTCACACACACACACACACACACACACACACACACACACACACACACACACACACACACACACACACACACACACACACACACAGACGGCACTCACTGAGGAGGAGAAGTGCGTTCGGAACACCATACGCGTCAGCATCGATGACGCAAGTTTTCTTACGTCATTGTCAGAGTTACACTTGCAAAATCGTCTCTGCAGGAGATCGGCAGTGACGTGCGTTTGTACCACAGATGCTTGCCTATGAACGTGGAAATTTTAGCCCGTCCTATTATGTTGTTTCCATTACTATGGAAACAACATAAAAAAAGATTCATATTCAAATGATGAATTACCTGAGTTCAATCAAAGTAAAGGTGTGTTTGACGTCCTTAATAACAACAATAAGCGCATTAATATAGGCGCCTTATCCCAAATATTTGGCTTACAAGCGCCACGAGCTAAACCCAACGCGCGCTCTCACGTAAATCACACGCATTCTCTCACACACTGGACAGGAACACATTACAATCACGTGGTGCGAAGGGCCAGCTCAGCAATTGAAGTTTCGGGATTTATAAAATTGAATTTTTTTTTTTAATTTTGTGGGCTGAACATTTCCAAAGCACCCGGGGGGGGGGGGGAGGGGGAAGCCGGAGCACCCGGAGAGAACCCCCGACGGTGCCATATGAACGGTGCCATATATGAGAAAGAAAAATTCTTCACCCCGAGTGGGGCTCGAACCTGACCTCTCGCATTGGTGAATAAGTCTGAACCACTAGACCATAGAAGCAATCCCACATCTGGATACGGTGTAATATGAAAGTCTCATACGTATGTTGTACTTGACACTTGACTGTGATGGAACTAACTCTCAGTGCGATCCCCCATAAATTTCATCCTGGCGAATTTAATTCTTGGTTATTCCTTTTAATTATGGCATCAAACGCAATCTGCAATATTCACATGAAAGCCTAGTGCCTGGTATTATACATTCAGGTTGGCTTTCAATGCCGCAAGTTTTATTACCATAGAACTAAGTCAAATAGCGTTGATCAGTGATAAAAGATGAATTGGGCTTTAAAAGAGCACTGTACGGCTAACCGTCAGGTGAAAGAACATGTGCAAATGACACAGGAGTTTTGTCACGGCCATTACCCAGATGGTGCTCAACAAACTGTTCAGAGACGAACTAAAATGCATGGGAAGCGGATAAGCATTTGAATTTTATTTTGCTTCAAGCAAAACCAAACGAATTAAACTGAAATGAAGTAAAACTAAACAGAACCGCCAGTGAACGCTTGGGACGGCCCCAAGCCGAGTACTCTACATGTCTGAAACCAGGGACATTTTTCGACATTTCACCCAGTTGTCGTATACATGAAATGGATACGTTTTAAGGTAATGTCGACGTCCCTTGCTCCTACAAAAATGTCCTGGGATTTTTTCAAGGCCGTTAGCCACAAACACGTGATACTATCAAGTACCCATGTGCACCTCATTAAAAAAGAGAACCCCCTAGAGACTGAAAAGCTCTTGTGTCATGAACGGTATATGAGGTAACCTTATCGATAGATCGATCGATAATTTAGGTTGACAACCGCTCAACCTAGAATTATCATGTCAGCATTGTAAACAAGTCTGAGCAGACAGTGCAATTTCCCTTCGAGGGACGAATAAAGTGATATCTTATCTTCTGTTAACTGAAGGCTGCTTCTGACCTCCAGATCTAGTCATCGAGTCTCTTTACAGCACAAACGTGTCTGCATACCACCCCTCCCTTAGTGACAAACCCTGTTTCTGAGGAAGTGGATCTCAGGCAGGGTGATCATAAATATCCCCTCCCCGCCACCCGTCCTCTCCCCTCACACTCACTTAACGCACCCCTCCCCCGAACCCCCCCCCCCCCCCCCCACTATCTGCTCGCCGGCCGCTCCGTTTTTCGCCGCTGCCTACCTACCTACCTATTTCACCGACCTGCATTGCACCACTTCTCGGTTTTCTGCTCACTTGTGTAACAAAGTGAGTCTATGTAATAGCCCTCCGTCGTCTGTCTGTGTGTCTGTCTGTGTGTCTGTCTGTGTGTCCGCAGTAAACCTTAACATTGGCCTTTTCTCAGAATCTACAAACAGCAGAGGCACCAAACTTGGCCTGCTGATAGACAGCCATAAAACCTTTCAAAACATACCATATTGATTGAACTTGACCCAAGGTCAAGGTCACTAAAGCTGTCTGTTTGCTGGGTTTCATTGGCATTTTCTCAGAATCTAGAAAAGCCAGAGACATCAAACTTTGTATGATTATAGACATTGACAACACCTTAACTGACATACCTGTATTCAGTGGCTTTGAGTCAAGGTCAAGGCCATACAAGCTGTTTGGGGAAATGCTTCCAAAACCTTAACATTGACATTTTCTCAGAAACAATAAATGGCAGAAGCACCAAACCTGGCTTGCTGAAAGACAGCTATAAGACCTTTCAAAACATACCATATTGACTGACCTTGATCCAAGTTCAAGGTCACCAAAGCTGTTTGTTTGGAAATTTTTCATTGGCATTTTCTCAGAATCTAGAAAAGCCAAAGACATCAAACTTTGCGTGATGATAGACATTGACAACAACTTTACTGATATACCTGTATTTAGTGGCTTTGAGTCAAGGTCACGGCCGTACAAGCTGTTTGCGGAAATGCTTCCAAAACCTTAACATTGACATTTTCTCAGAAACAATAAATGGCAGAAGCACCAAACCTGGCTTGCTGATAGACAGCAGTAAGACCTTCCAAGGCATACTGTTTGAATGACCTTGACTGAAGGTCAAGGTCACTAAATCTGTCTCACTGGAAATTTACAATTGTCATTTCCTCAAAATCTAGGGATACCAGAGACATCAAACTTTGTACGGTGATGGACATTGACAAAACCTGTACTGGCATACTTGTATTCAATTTCCTTGAGTCAAGGTCAAGGCCACGCAAAATGTTTTGCGGAGTCCTTAACGTTAGCATTTTCTTGGAAACAACAAACAGCAGAGACACCAAACAAGGCACAATGATAGGCAGCAATGAGACCTATGCAGACATAGCGTTTTGAATGAACTTGACTCAAGGTCAAGGTCAATACAGCTGTCTGTTATGAAATTTTACATTACCGTTTGTACAGAAGCTGCGAAAACTAGAGCTATCAAACGTGGCATAAAGATAGTCATTGATAAGCTCTTCACTTACATATCTCATTTGAATGACCTTGACCCAAAGTCAAGGTGATACACGCTTTCCTTGGAAAACTGTTATGTTGCCATTTGCCTTTTTCTTAGGAACTATGAACACAAGAGACATCTTACTTCAGGATAGACAGTGATAGCTTTACAAACATACTCTTTTGAATGACCTTGACCCATCTCACAAGTGAGCCAAGGAGGCTTTGCTCCTCTAGTTTGTTTGTTTGTTTGTTGTTGTAATTCAGTCGAATACGAATACGTAATTTGTAGACAATGTCGGGTAAAGAAGACTTGTCCAATGGCATACAAAACATATATCTCCTAGATCTAGGGAGCGCTTTTAGCTTTACTTACTTCACTCCTTTGAAATTGACCTGATTTAGAGCATGTTTTCGGCTTTAGCGACGCCTTTATTACTGTTCTTACATCATGTAATTGGACAACATTTGGCCTAGGCAGTTCCTTTTTCTATACTGTGTAGTCTTTTCCGCTGAAACCCCTTGCTTGTGTAATTTTACACCATATCGCTATTCAAAACTTTCTCAGTTTGTCAGATAAACGTTTTTTTTGGCACCCACTCAAACTACGGTTCTAAAACTATGGCGACAGTTTCAAAATTCAATAAACCTAAATCTATCACTGCGATTTATATGATCATGACACTCTTACAAAAAACAATCAAACCGTCGTTGTTTATACACCTTTAAGAATGAACTAACATTTTCTACACCTTGGTTGAGCCACACAAAACCAAAACCATATCTGCTTGCCTGAAAAATACATCACTAACATCCGTTATCCAACAGGGGGTTCCTCAGTCGTGTAAATGGTACAACATCCTCTGTTTTCGTTTTCGTATTTCATCTACAGCGATTGGTGGAGAGCCTTGGTGGCCTCGAAAAACAACATATCACAGTATAATACAATTTATCAATGTCGATTCTTGTAAGGCTTAACCACCATTTAATACAACTGACATTAGCACGGGCGTACAGAGGATATCCTTCTGTTTCTGAATACACCATAGTGTTCTGTGTCTTTTGACTGGCATTTAACAGCTTATTTAATGCAAGCAGGTGCACGCACGTCCGACAGAGCAATACAAATCAAATCAAATTCATCTTTATTATCCAAAGTGGCAAATTAGGTGTGGTGGACACAGGAAACAAACAGGTAATGCATGTAACATCACATGAACAAACGTATAAAAAAATATACAATGCACACTACAGTGAAGAGACAGATTTTTATGAATTAAATATTACCTAAAATACTCTTAGTGTTAATGATATGCACCATTTAAAGCTATTAAGTATATACATTTATCATCACAACAAGCACAGACCCCGTCCACCACACCTGGTCCATCTAATCACAACTCTCTCTCTCTCTCTTTTACACACACGCACGCACGCACACACACACACACACAGACACACACAACTGCAGACCCCACATTTCTAAAGTAAATAGTGATATAGAACATAATGAAAATCTCTAGTAAATCTGAAAAAAGTTGGACACCATGTCTGCCATTTTCTATAATTTCTTTTGACAGTTCTTTATTAAATATTGAGAATAATAAGGAACTCGTAGGTTCCCCTTGTTTCAAGCCTCTCTGGCAAAACAAAAAGAAGATATTAGTCACATGATCACCAACACGGGCTTCAACTGATTTATACAAACTTTGTACAGCTAAGAGCAGTTTCCCTGTTATACCGTTTGTCCGGAATAACAAGATGGTCATCAGCCCAACAATCACCTGCTGTCGTCACGGTCGTGCTTTTGAATAATGCCATGTACCCGGGAGGAGGACACACACGCACTCTCTCTCTCTCTCTCTCTCTCTGTGAATGGAAATAACTGACCGGGCTTGTCAGACCTATCTTGTTCGCGCGCGCGCGCGCGCGCGCGCACGCACGCACGCACACACACACACACACACACACACACACACACACACACACACACACACACACACACACACAGAAACTCGCGTGCGCGTTTGTGTATGTGCTCCATTGAGACCTGTGTGATGTGCTCTCACTCTGCTATGCTGCTTAAATATAAAAACCCAGTACATAGAGCTTACATGATTAGTTCGAGTGGTTTACGGCGAAAGACTATCCCCGAGATGGTTCGATTGTTTGTGTAGCTACCGAGCCTCCGGCGAGTATAAAATCGTGAGGCATATTTTAAACATCCACTACACTCTAAGAGGCTGGCACTTCTACATGTATCAGGCTAACCTCGAAAAGTTGCGATAGGTGGGCATCATTTTTCATTATTTTCAGCGTTACCCTATGTGAGCTACACTGGGTGCAAAGCATCCAACGAGATACAAATCGAATGTTTCACAGCCTCAAGCAGTAAAGGTGTATCGTGTTTAGATGTGTGTCAGCATATGTGTGTGTGTGTGTGTGTGTGTGTGTGTGTGTGTGTGTGTGTGTGTGAGAGAGAGAGAGAGAGAGAGAGAGAGAGAGAGATGATGATGATGATGAAGATGAAACGTTTTTATTCAGGATAGAGCATTTAGGCATTGCTGCCTATCTTACATGCTGTCCTGCTATTCTACATTAAAGGGTATTGAGAAAAAAAATCAAAACAAACAAACAAACAATAAAAAAGTAAAAAAAAAAAGAAAAAAAAGTATAAACTATCTAGGGGAAATACAGGAGAGAAAAATACACACGATAAACAAATCAAAACATACGTGGCATGTGCTGATGATACTGTATGCCAAGTAAGAAATTTACAGTCGTCTCTAATATTTCAAAACATGTATGTAACACATTTCTATATATATCGTCAGATAAGCGTATCGTGTAGAATTTGCTTGAAGTTTATGAATTTGGAAACGTTTTGGATACTCAGTGGTAAAGAGTTCCACATGGATGCCCCTGAGAAAGACAGGCTACTTTTATATATATCAACCCTTGGACGAGGCATTGGGAGCAGACTGTTCCTTGTGTTGTGTTGTTTATCATGTTCGAAATTAAATAGTTGATGAAGATATGTTGGGGCTTTGTAGTAAACAATTTTGTGCATCAGTAAGCATTTGTTAAACTCCAGATGCTGTTTAAGAGGTAGAAGTTTGAGAATTTTAAACTTTTGGTCGGTACTAAAATTACCCGAGTGTAAGAGTTTGACAGCGCGCCGGTGAACGGAGTTTACCTTTTTGAACTGATTTTCGCTGCACTCGTCCCACAAAGTGGACGCAAAATCTAGATGACTTTGCACGTAGGTTCCCCTTTTCGTATCGATATGCATCTCTAGTGCCAAAGTGTGTAGTGGATGTTTAAACTATGCATCACAGACTTATAGTTTGTAAGATACATAGCAAGCACGCAAGTGTGTTTGTACCTACGTATCACCACCGCACAGTTTATCACCACACCAAGGACGTTTACCCACCCTGGTGCAGGCTTACTCAATTCTGACGGCGGTGGAAAACGGAGGTGGCAACGGGGAGAAGGTGGTTGTGGTGGGGAGGGGAGGGGGGTGTGGCGGTGGGGGGTGGGGGGTTAATACACAGATTAGAATAAACACTCACGAAGCTTCACAGGAACGCTCGCGTTCGCACACCGTGGTCATGCTGGCAGAACGTGAACAGATGAGCTGTGCTTGTTCGGTTTCGAATTAGGTCACGGCCTCGCAAATTTACATCTCCTTCAAAGCGTTAGCGTATTTGTCTGTGTCCTAATTCAGTCGAAGTTTAGAACTTGCGTTTTAGTTTGGATTTGAATTCATGAGTGAATTGACACTGTCTTGTTTGCATAATAAGGCGCAGGCGGATAAACGTTGCCCCCGTTCTTTCCAGCAGCACCACCCGTACTTTTTTCATAGCAGACACTGTCAATCCAGAAACGCTGTGTGCATAAACTGATGACTAGATCAAACACTGCGCAGAATCTTGGCTAAATTGTTGCAAAACTAGGTAACACTGAAGAACACGTGTGAAATATTTCCGACTATTATCATGTTATAGCTTTACAGACCTGTGACTCGATGCGTGAGTTTGGACCTGATCGTCGGATCGCGGAATTGTCCGCATTTTTTCAAGAAGTGTCCAATTACGTACATTGCACAAGTTGTAGCTAAATTGAAATGAGTATTTGTGAATTTACAAGTGAATTTGATAAAACATTAGCTATAAGCTACTTACGATTGTAACATTAAGACCTCAGCCGGTAAATAATATCAATTACGCGCGCGCGCGCACACACACACACACACACACACACACACACACACACACACACACACACACACACACACACACACACACACACACACACACACACACACACACACGTGTATTTTGTTTTCCGCAGGTCTCCTAGCATATACTGCTCGAGACTTACCATGTGGGCTGAGCTTAATAATTATTAACTGGTGCAGGCATTCTTCCTGGCGGTCTAATACAGGACAGAGGGGCGGAGCTATACAGACAACCTGTTCGATCAGAACGTTAAGACAGCCACTGATCATACCTGGATAACTAATATAACATTCTCATATAGCGCAGTATCCCCCGGAAGTGAGCTCAACGCGAGAACTCACCGATTTTGACATACTTGACTGGTAAGCGTTCAGGCATTTGTAATTAGACCAACAACTCATAATTCTACGGTGACATTATTTTCATGGAAATGTCTTTGAGATAAGTGAGTGAGTGAGTGAGTGAGTATTTTAAGGTTTAACGCCGCGTCAGCGACAAAGACTCATTCGCGGCAGTGTCTTTGAGAGAAATGCTTTGACTAATGACATTAGAATGTCGAGTTCGGATAGTCTAAAGTTGGGCATACATAAACTTTTTGTTTCCCATGGTTTTGCAGATTCGAATGACGCAATGGGGGCTGCTGGTAGTGCAGACTTGACAAACGAACTGAAGACCGCAGGTACATGTTATTTATTTATATTTCTTTGTGCAGTGTTGCTGTTTTCAAAACATCACTTCCAATTTGTTTATATTACTGTCTGTAAGTCAGATTTGTTGTTATTGTTGTTGATTGGTGGGCTAGAAAGAGGATTGTCGGTAGCAAAACGTGAGCGAGGCAGCAATGCCGTTCGTGACAAATAAGACACTGTCGGGCAGGTGACTTTTATTCAGATACTTGTTCTACTTCACCCTAGTAGGTCTTAAAGACAGCGTCGTGGAGAAAACTACTTGGTGTGGCCGCAGCTCACGAGGGTGGGGGTGGGTGGGCGTTTGGGAGTTTGACGTCCTTTTCCACCACATACGGGTGATATCAAAGACGGGGCAACGATGAAAAAGCCAGCACAAATATTTGGCGCCAGCCGGGATTCGAACTCAGAACAGAGTATTTGAAGTCCAACGCTCTTCCATTCGGCCACCCCGGCTCCCCGCCGCAGCTCACGAATAAAGAAGACATCACTGTAGAACGTGTTAAATCGTTGTAATACAAGACCTTTAATTATGTCAACAATGATATGTTTCGCAGGAAAAAGGTGTGCGAGTCTGAGTTTAAGACTTGTTTGATCATAAGTAACACGATCCTCGATTCAAGAAAAATTTGAAGTAATACGAGCTCTTATTTTGGTACCACCGTTTCATAGAAGAATAAGGTAAAGATTTGCTTCCTTTGCTACTGTTATAGCCTCTCACTTCCGAGGTCAGACAATCCGGATCGCTCTAATTGGCAAGACTGGAACCGGGAAGAGCTCAACAGCCAACACAATTCTAGGAAATGATGCATGTCCGGTAAAAGACGGTATGTCCTCTGGAAACAGCCAAGAGATCCATCTGCACAAGACATTGAAACATGGAGTGAATTTCAAGGTACTGATATGTCTGATTATATCATTTTCGAAAATTTGTTGCTTTCACTTTTTAATGTGTGTTTATGAAACAAAATAATATGAAACAATGCGCGTTTTCCCGAGGCTTTTTATTATTTTATTATCCCCTTCACAAATTTGGGTTGCTTCTCCCGCGAGAAGCGCCATCCCCCCCCCCTTTTATTTCGATATTCATCCCTGTGGAGGAAAGCCGGAGGATCCGCAAAGATCCCCTCGATGAGCAGCCCGAGAGCCGGGAAAAAAGACTTAGCGTTGATAGCGGTGACGGTCGTTCAGTAAGGCAACTGCTTCAGTCGGACGTGCTACCTACTGAGCCACTGCTCGCCTCCTACGTCGATGTCCGTCCTACGTAACAATGTAGACTTATGATTTGTAAACAGCAAAATATTATGCCTAAATAGCCCCTGCCGTTCTGGCTTTTACGACATCGTTCTTTCGCTAACTTCCGATGTTCATTTTTGTCAGACAAATCGTGATCTCAGTTACATACAATTTTGAATTTCGTACTATGTCGTTAAAACTGTTCGATAGCGATTGCTACCGTGCTACTATCCAGTTTGAGGCCTCACGCCATTTTGCCTGGAATTCACCCCAAGCCTCGCTTTCGACGGCGTTTTTGGAATCCAAGATTAAGCCAATCGGAGAACGCTATGTTTCCCAGATTTCCGCCGCTGCGAACATGAAAACCTAAAAAAAAAAAAAAAAAAAAGTTTGGACACAAACCTCCAGCCGATACCATGGTGTGCGGTACTTTAAAAAACACAATTCATTTGAAAGTCCGAAGAAAAATGACGCGCCCTCTAGGCTAGGAAAATTGCTGAACAAGGTAGAATGAAATTTGATCCTAACTTTTTATTACAGGTTTCAGTAGAACACAGACCCCTAATGCTGTGATGGTCTTCGTGAATTTTTTCTCCGTCCGCGTCACCATTAAAAACGACCGTTTGTCTTGCCATTTTCACTATATGAGCCCTGTAAAAAGCGTCCACTACTCAATACGCAGCAACTACTTTATTAAGTACACCCCCAAATTACCCCCCCCCCCCCCCCTCGAAGAAAGGGCTTACTTGGATATCATGTTTTATACTTCCCTGCGCATGAGGCGACAAGGGAACCTCACACAACAAGGAAGCGTTTTCTTACTAAACTGTTCAATGTCCGTAAATGTTTTCCCCGATACATGTCAGCTGCGGTGACCTGCTAAGTGCACAAACAAGCATCAAATACAGCCAGTATACAGGGTCCTTTGAATTAACGGGCCAAACTTATGGCCGCAATTATCCAGGAAGCTTCATTCTGATTGGGGTGAAATTTCAGCATGTCAACAATGCGTGTAGTGTCTAACAGTAACAGAATTTAGAACGGAGTTCTGTGCATTGCTGTACATTGCAAACACACATACTTTGTGCACACCCTCAAAAGCCCATTTATAGGGCTCATATAGTGAAAATGGCAAGATAAACGGTCGTTTTTAATGGTGACGCGGACGGAGAAAAAATTCACGGAAACCACCACTGCATGAGGGTCCTGTGCTCTACTGTTAGGATCAAATTTGTTCTACGTTCCCCTACATAAAAAGCCTAATTATACTACCCTACGTGTTCATGGACCCTACATAATCACGCAGCAGTCAAAATCGGATATGCTGCCTGCAAATAAACGTGTTTGTTCGTGTATTCGTTCATGCGATCTTGTTCATTCTTTTCTTGATGTAGGTGGTAGATACACCAGGTCTATGTGATACACATCTACCGCAAGACGAAGTGGTGATCCATATCTGCAGGTCCGTAACGGCAATTGCCCCAGGACCTCACGCAATCCTCTTGTGCGTGCGATGTGATCAGCGTTTCACTGATACAGAGTGGGATGTTTATACAAAGCTGAAGGAGATATTCACTGTCGCTTCCGTTAGACATTTGATTCTTGTCTTTGTGGGAACTGACGGGCTAACAACCAGGGAACCTGATCTTATACAGGCAGCGAAACACACACGTCTTGGAGGTGTCCTCAGTGATATCGGGTCCAACAATGATAGGATTGTTGTTATAAGCAACAAAGGCACCAGAGAGGAGCGCAAACAGGAAGCCGACAAACTTCTCCTAGCCATTCTGAAACTGGTCGCAGAAAATGGCCCCGAGCCGCACAACTACCTCACCACTGAAATCACCATAGCCGTACAAACACGTTTGGAAGAAAGAGCCGCGTCGGCGGGAGTATCAACCGATGAGATCATAACCGATGTGATCACGAATGATACACCCGTGAACAGAAACTTGTTAAGGCAGGTGGCTAGGAGGTTCAGAAATTTGTTCGAAGATGTGAGAGGGATGTGTGACATTCTCTGAAGACACTGAAATTTAACATGAACACATGCCCTTTGGTGGCACAGAAAGGACGGTTCATTGTTCTTTTAGTTGTTGGTTTGTTTGTTGTTTTTGTATGTTTTTGTTTGTTTTATTTTTTTAGTGACCTTATGACAATTCACAAATGTGTTTGTACTTCGCGGAAAGTAGGCATGTGCACTCATATTGCGCCAGCCACATGCGATTTTTGTAAACAGTTCTTGTGAATTCATTTGAAGTAGGAAAATCTGGTGGTACATAGTAACTTTGCTTGCTTTTCCCCTACCAGGTAACTAGAGAAAAACCTTGCTTTTTTGCATGATTTATCCTTCGTGCTGTGTTTGCGTTTTGTAGTGTCTGGAAAAGCGGAAATCACCGGTATACAGAATTGCGCAAGCTGAAAAGTGTATAGTTTTATGTTCCGTATTTTTCACAGCCATATTCAGGATTGGATATCATTGGGGTGGTCGGTGGTGTAGTGGTTAAGAGACTTGTCACCAATGCGAGAGGTCAGGGGTTCGAGTCCCACTCGGGGCAAAGAATTTTTCCTTCTCGTATGTGGCACCGTTCATTCGGGCCGATCGTCGGGGGTTCTCTCCGGGTACTCCGGCTTCCTCCCCCTCTGCTTTGGAAATGTTCAGCCCACCAAATTTGAAAAATAAATGCAAATCTAAATTCCAAAATTTAAATAGCTGAGCTGACCCTTCGCACCACGTGATTGTAATGTGTTTATGTCCAGCATGTGAGATAATGCGTGTGATTCACGTGAGCGTGCGTGTTGGGTTCAGTTCGCGGCGCTTTGAGCCGATTCAAGAAATTGGGTAAAGCGCCTATACAATACTCATTATTATTATTATTATTTTGACGGTTACCGATTAAACTCGTTTGATTATTTCATTAAATATCTAACTTTTTGAAATATTGAAAGCTCTCTCAGTCTGTGTGTGTGTGTGTGTGTGTGTGTGTGTGTGTGTGTGTGTGTGTGTGTGTGTGTGTGTGTGTGTGTGTGTGTGTGTGTGTAAGTGGGGGGCCGGGGGGCTGGGGGGGGGGGGGGGGTGTGAAAGAGGGAGAGTCAGAGAGATGGATCATGTTGATTCATCGATGTATCTTTTGAATTCACTTTACCTTTGAACGTACATGTAGCTGTTTTGTTTCTGATTGTTTTTACATCCCAGTTTGTCTGCTTTTGTCATTTTCAATCATTGTAGTGTTTATTCTTATCTTTTATCTCAGTTTTGAATTATTGTAGTGTAGCAAGTTGCAAAAGGGCCATTGTACATATAACTTTTACTGTTGTAAATAAAGGATTTGTCTTTGTCTCTGATACTCTCTTTTACAACAACAACAATAAAAAAAAACAAATAAAAACACAAACTCCAGCGTTGTTCAGGCGCGCGCGCGCGTTTGTTTGTGTGTGTGTGTGTGTGTGTGTGTGTGTGTGTGTGTGTGTGTGTGTGTGTGTGTGTGTGTGTGTGTTCTTTACAACACAGTGGAATGCAATGCAACGCAACACAGTAACTACAGTAAACAATCGTGACAGTTTCAATCATAGTGACTGCTTCAAACAGGAACTGCTTCAGCGTTAGCAGGAAGTCAGTATATGTATGTGTATATATATATATATACACCGGCCCCCTTAGTGTGGTGGTAAGCACTTTGAGTTTGAACCACTGATGGACCGGGAGACCCGGTTTAGAATCCAAGCCGAAGAAAGCGGGATTTTTCCTACCTTAGTCGGCTCCTACCGATTATTATTATTATACAATACTCATTATTATTATTATTACCCAGAGCGGGTGTGCAATGAGCCCATTGGGGAGGCTTGTTATGTGTTGTGGTTGTTGTTGTTTTTCGCGCGCGCGTCAGTGTTTGTGTGTGTGTGTGTGTGTGTGTGTGTGTGTGTGTGTGCGTGCGTGCGTGCGTGCGTGTGTGTGTGTGTGTGTGTGTGTGTGTGTGTGTGTGTGTGTGTGTGTGTGTGTGTGTGTGTGTGTGTGTGTTCTTTACAACACAGTGGAATGAAATGCAACGCAACACAGTAACTACAGTAAACAGTCGTGACAGCTGGCGGTTTGTGGCCACACAGAACAGGTGAACACAGCAGGGTCTGATTAAGTTGCGTCGATCGACACTGAGCGCTTAAGAGTGATGTGCACGCTTAAAGTTTTAACCAGCCGACAACCAACCAACCTGTCAAAACCAAACAAAACAAAAACAGGAAGAAAAGACACCGTCAGCCCCCTAGATACGAAACCTGTTATCCCAAGGCACAGTGACCTTGTTTTTTCTCTATGGCCTGACGTCATCATTAACTTGCTTTACGTCCTATGGCTTTTAGCCCTTGAAGGACAAGTTGTTCCTGGCATGTGTCTTTGGCCGCTTGGCTGGGCGAGTGTCTTATGGCCTGACGGGGAGGAGCCTACAGTTTAGCCACGACCTGTACTGCACGTCAGTAAGCCACACCCACACGCACCACGCGGGCGCGCCTTGACAATCTAGGGGTTCCGCGTGAGCTCAGTTGTGGCATACCTTCATCTACTTTAGGACTGCCGTACCTTTTGCTCACAGGCTGCGTATGTATAATTATTTCCATACTGTTTAGTCACTTGGATGTAAGATGCTGGTAATATTCATGCATGTTTCGTATTAGATAATGACCTCGCTCAAATAATACAGTCACAGTGAAACTCTCAAGCCGCGTTCACTTGGACTTTGTCAGTACAACTGCAAAGTGAAAATGATATATTTTTCATTGTGGCTTGTCGGAGTTAGACGTGCATGTATGTCTCACATTCCATCACATGATTATGACGTAAATATAATGGCAGTGTATCCTCAGGTACGGAACGACGCAGAGATGAGTTCGCCATTGTGGCCGGGAAGGCATTCAGTTTCTGAGCAGATTCTGAGCAAAAAAATAATACGTTCAAGATATGCTAGAAGCTAGGGTATCCTTTCATCACGCTGTTTGGGAACGAGCGCAAACGTTGTTTTGTGCACGCAACAACTGAGGAAAGGTTTCTTTCGGCATCGCCGCGTTCGTCCCTCGTACGCAAAATCAGCCACTACTTCGGTTATGCCGTATGCACTGCAAGCAGGTTCTAACTCTCTCTTTCTTCTGGGGCAATGCTTGCAGTCACTAAGGTGAATATTCACTTTTGTTTTATAGCTCACACGGCTGAAGACGGAACTGACGAAATGAGTGAGTAACACAATAATAAATGCTACTTTCAGAACAGCTATAGCCTTAGTAAGCTGCTCATAGGACCGACCCCCCCCCCCCCCCCCCCCGCGTGCGTATCAGTGTGTGTGTGTGTGTGTAGGGGTCGGGGGTTGGGCATGTGGAGTGTGTGTGCGGGGGGAGGGGTAATGGGTAGGGGGAGAGTAATGGAAGAAGATTGTTACGTTACCCCCTCCGGTGGTCGATCGGTGGTCTCATGGTTAAGACTTAGTTACCAATGCGAGAGGGTGGGTGGGTGTTTGGGAGTTTAACGTCCTTTTCCACGACATAGGGTGATATCAAAGACGGGGCTACGATGAAAAAGCCAGCACAAATATTTGGCCCCAGCCGGGATCGAACTCGCGACCCGAGCATTAGAATTCCAAAGCTTTACCATTCGACCACCCCGGCTCCCCACCAATGCGAGAGATCAGGGTTCTAATCTCACTCGGGGCGAAGAATTTTTCTTTTTCGTATGTGGCACCGTTCATTCGGGCCGATCGTCGGGAGTTCTCTCCGCCGGGTACTCCGGCTTCCTCCCCTCTCCTTTGGAAATGTTGAGCTCACAAAATTTAAAAAAAAATGCAATACTAAAATTCCGAAACTTTAATTGCTGAGCTGGCCCTTCGCACCACGTGATTGCAATGTGTTAATGTCCAGTGTGTGAGAGAATAATAATAATAATACTAATAGGGCGCCTATCCCCGGGGAGCGAGATCTAGGCGCCTTACATTTTAAAACCGCAGTTGAAAACAATTCACTCAGTGTACACTACATAAAAACAACTAAAAAAAGTAAAAGAGCACACACACACACACACACACACACACACACACACACACACACACACACACCACGACTGAGTAGAAACGATAAAGGATAGACAGGGACAATTAAAAACCAAGAACAAGTACCAGTGATAAAACCCAAAAGGATGGATTGAAATGAGCCAGATAAAATTATAAAAGCTATAAAAGACAGCAGTGGTGAGGAGCCAAATGTAAGACATTAAAGATGGGACCTTGCGCATTTTGAGGTCACAGCTCATTGGTATGGTCGCGCAGATCAGCCCAGATACTTGAAAGCACTTATTAGATTTAAAAGACGACAGTGTAGGACAATCTCTGAGGGGCTTTGGTAAAGTATTCCATGTAGCAGGACCAGAGTAAGAAAAAGAACGTTTCCCGAAACTGCTTAGATTAAAGCGAGGGACACAGAGGTGCCCTGCTTCCTGGGAGCGCAGGGATCTGGTAGGAACGTATGGAGTGAGGAGCTCAGCAAGGTATGAAGGTGTGTTAGACTGCAGAGTGCGGTAGCATAGAGTGGCAACCTTGTATTCAATCCTAGCCTTCATTGGCAGCCAATGCAGCTCTCTCAGGAGAGGTTTTGCATGGTCTCGCTTGGATCTGCGGAGGACTTACCTTGCCGCGTTGTTCTGCAGCCTTTGTAAACGGTTGATTTTATCGTCAGGTAAGCCGGCCAACAAAGAATTGCAGTAGTCAAGCCGATAAAAGACAAACGCTGACATCAGTTTTTTCGTGGCCTCGACTGACAGGAATGGTCTGATATGGGCTATCCTTCGGATTTCGAGAAATGTGATCTTGCACATGTGACTGATCTGATGGTCCATGGACAGTGATGGATCGAGAAAACCACCAAGACTCCTCACCTTGCTAGAGAAGGGAATGTTCGTCCCTGACAACTCGATGCCAGTATATATGTACGTATGGTTGCTAACAGCTTTAAGTTTTGAGAGTGTGGAAATGGGCATAACATCAGTTTTGTCACCATTCATCTCGAGTTTTGTTATTGGTCATCCACGTCACAACAGTTTCAATGCAGCTTTGCATGTCCAGGACAAGCTGAGGAAAACGGGATGGGCTGGAAGAAGCTTGTAACTGAGTGTCGTCAGCATATATTTGGTATAGCATACACAGACGTTGTAAAACTTCGCTAAGAGGCTGCATGTACAGACTGAACAAAACCGGTCCCAGTACAGAGCCCTGAGGCACACCATACAACAGTCTAGCAGGTTGTGAGGATAGATTTTTAACACTGACAACCTGAAAACGATTGGTCAGGTAAGATCGGAACCATTGCAAAGCAGCCCCTGAAATGCCGAAGGTAGTGTGAAGCCTCCGAAGCAGAATTTCATGGTCAAGTGTATCGAAGGCCGCTGACAGATCCAGCAGGGACAAGATGGAGACCAACCCTTTGTCAGTGGCACACAGCAAATCATTGGTAACTCTTAGAAGAGCAGTTTCAGTACTGTGGTTAACACGGTAGGCTGATTGAAATGGTTCAATCAAGTCATTTTCAGCGAGATGAGCGGACAGCTGTGCGAGCACGATCTTCTCCAACACTTTTGACAAAAAGGGCAGATTAGATACAGGGCGGTAGTTCTTTAAGACATTAGCATCTAGGCCTGACTTCTTAAGGAGTGGCAAAACAATAGCCTGCTTGAAGGAGTCTGGGACAGAGCCTGGGGACAAAGAATTGTAAACAATTGAGGTGATGATGGGAGCCAGATCGTCAATACATTCGTACAAGAGAGTAGTAGGAATTGGATCGAGAGCACAGCTCTTCTTTGGGGATTTACGGATGATGTCCTTAACCATGTCTACAGTGACAGGAGTGAAATCAGTCAGAGGGGTTCCACTGAAACTGGAGAAGGATGGATCACCTGGGGTGGAGTCGAGTTCAGCTCTAATAGCACTGATCTTACCACTGAAAAAAGTTGCTGAAAGTGTCTGGGAGTTTGTCAGAGAGCATAAAGTCTGGTAGAGTACAGTCTTTTGTTTTGCCTAGGAGCTGATTTGTAACCTGAAACAGTTCCTTCGAAGAAAGACTTGACTCAATTTTTTCAGAGATTTGACTCAGTTTGGCCTTATGAATGAGCCGCTTGACCACCTGACGCTGAGCAACATAAATCTGTCTGTGCACTGTGAGGTTGGACTGCCTCCACTGACGCTCGGCACGACGCTGTAAGCGTTTGGCTTGTTTCACGTCGAGTGACAGCCATGAAGCGGAGGAACGCACTGTAACACGACGAGTCTTCAGGGGCCGTGTGATTCGCGTGAGCGTGCGTGTTGGGTTTAGCTCGCGGCGTTTTGAGCCAAATATTTGGGATAAAGCGCCTATATCAATGTGCCTATTATTATTATTACTAAATAAATGAAGGGGAATGGGAAGAAGATAGAGATAGAACTAACTGAATTGGCCGTCTCTTCTTGTCCACTCGCTCTGCCTAATAAGTTTTCGATACTAGGTTTGGTCGGTTTATTTCCTTTTTTTTAAAAATTTGGTCTCCTTTCTTTTCTCTGTGCTTTGGTTTGATTAAGTTTTGTTTGATTTGATAATTTGTTAAAGGTTGTGGTGCTGTCACCAACGACGACATGCTCCGTATCCTCATCATGGGAAAAGCCGGTAACGGAAAGAGCTCTGTTGGCAACACCATCCTCCGAGAGGACCGTTTTCCAACGGGAGAGGGCTTAACTCCAGCTACTGTTACGACCGACTTTGCATACTCTTCTGGACTGGCACAAAAGTTCAAGGCATGACCCAGTTACAGCTTAAGAGAGATTTTGCAATAAACATACTTTTTTGTCTCCGTCATTCACGTCCAGCTGAGTTACAGAAGCAGCAAGAGCTAACAAAATTTGTAACCAAACGAACAAAACTTCACAAAATTAAACGGAAATGCCCCAGTTTATACAATAACTTCAGCTCAGTTACAAATACTCGACACTGCAAAGTTTCGCTTTTGAATCTAGATCCCGTTTTATTCCAGGTGCTTTTCTCTGTGACAAAAACGGGTAAAAACGCAAAACAAAAACCCGGACACTCTGTAGGAAATCCGAAAGACAGACTAAGCGGGTGTTAGAACGTCTGCTCTGCTGATGTAGCGTTCGAACATGACTAAGGGGAAGTGATTGACTGTACAGTATGGATATTGGGCTGATAGTGATATTCAACAGAGGAGATAGTCAAAATGGTGGATGGGCTTTTGTCAATTGTTCCTTGTACGTCGTGGTATTAGTGCGTGCGTGATCTGTTCCTATTACTATCCTCCATGCCTCGTCCTGTAGGTAGTTCTTTTCTTTGTTTAGGTCATCGACACTCCTGACCTGACAAATATCGGTATGAGTCAGTCCCAAATGGAGTGTGAAGTGTCCATGTGGAAGGACTTAACCTCTCCCTATCCATCTGCTATTCTGCATACCGTCAGGTGTGACGTCAGATACACACCGGAGGAACACGCTATCTACAAGCAGATGAAGAACTTGTGGGGAGACACGTTTTCATTTTGTCAGCGACTGATCGTGGGCTTAACATTCAAAGATCGACAGAAAGGCGACATCGATCAGGAACTTCGGACCACAGCGCCTAAAGAACTCAAAAGTGTCCTGAGGGACGCTGGTGGAAGATATGTCGCTTTCAACAACAAGGTAATGACTGTTGAGGAGACCATTGTTACGAATGTTTAAATTGCGACGAATGTTTAAAGTTGGATTAAACACTATCCGTGTAGCTGGCAGAATTAAGCTGCGGGATATTCCACCATGTAGTCAGGTATCTAACATAGTTACATTTTAATGCACATTTATTTAGCCGTGGGCACAATATTCCAAGATTGTGAATTTGTGTTTGTTTTTGTGTTTGTTGATTGGATCGTTGTTTTTGCTTTTTCCTGTGTTTAAGGCCCAGAACAAGGACTGGCAAGTGGAACAGCTTGTGAAACTCATACACACGATGAGTGCTGAACGTTCCAAATCTGGCTTCCGGTACAATATAAAGAGGGCTTTGTTGGGAGTAGCTTTCTTTGCGGCAGTTTTCGCTGTAGCGTGCGTCACGACAGACAACACCACTGCAGCCGAGGCATTTGGAGCTATTTCGTTTGCGTCGGCAGCAGGGTGGCTTTATTATATATTATTCAGATCTCGCAGGGCCTAAAACATAGCCCGTGAGTAACAGAAACGTCACACACACACACACACACACACACACACACACACACACACACACACACACACACACACACACACACACACACACACAGATAGAGAGAGAGAGAGAGAGAGAGAGAGAGATTTACAAATGGTACACATTCAAATGAAGGAGGGGGTGGCTGGGTAGAGGGGGGCAAGTTGTATTTCTCCAATGTGCCCTACCCCTAAAAGTGCACACACACACACACACACACACACACACACACACACACACACACACACACACACAGGGAAAGGTTGGGTTTTTGTTTGAGACTTTAAAGTCCTTTCCCACCTCGTATGGGTGATCAGTATCAAGTACTGGGACAGAGACAATGAAAGAGACATTGAGAGAGAGAGAGAGAGAGCATGCGGCATATTCTTTGTCTACCTTTGAAAGTTTTCTTTTGTAAATGTAGCGTAATTTTCACATCATTTCTGTTGCTACGCTTTGTGATTTTGCTAACAGAGAAGGGTTTATCTCTTTTTACTTCCTTTTTTGGATTGTTTTTTTCCCACGGGTATCCGCAGAGTTGTTGCTGTTGTTGTTTTGTTTTTAGCTGTCGATGCACACGAGAAAACATCATAGTGCATGTGAAGGGAGACAACTTCATGACTTTGATGTGCCAAAGTTAATCTCGAGACTGGTGCACTTTTCACTTTTCAAAATTCAAATTGTTCTTGAATAATTTCTTTTACAAGAAGCCACATAAATTATCCATATTTTTTAAAATTCTGTGGTCGAAAATTGTCCGAGAATCGACAGAAATTTGAAAAAAAAAACACACAAAAAAAACCCCAAGTAATAACACTGATAGTTTATTAGCATCGCGTGTATTCAAGGTGTGTACAGAGTTTGTGCAGGAGGAACGTAACCTGTGTTACATCCGTCACCATAGCAACATAAGTGGCATTCAAGGTCAGAGTTTATGTTAGGGTCAAACTGTGTTGTGCACTCTGGTTTGCTGGAGGTCTGAAGGTACCATTCACTTCTGCAAGTGTCTTCATTCACGCACCTAGGGACAAAAAATAGTAGATGGGTGATGCTGGTCAAGTGTGATAAGCTGCGCGTGTGAATACACGTTGAAGATTTGCGATACGTTATCTAAATATCATATCTGTTCGCTCCAATGGATGCAACACCCCACCCCCTCGCGCGCGCGCTCACACACACACACACACACACACACACACACACACACACACACACACACACACACACACACACACACACACACACACATGTATGTATTTCCCCTCCCAGTTTAGTGTCAGATACACACAGGCATAGAGAGAGAAGGGGGTGGGTGGGTGTTTGGGACGTTCCACCACGCATGAGAGAGAGAGAGAGAGACAGAGACAGAAAGAGAGAGAGAGAGAGACTTCACCTTCTGTACACCGTGGTCTTGGACCCGTTCCTGTGGAAGATGTCCGTCATACAGTAGGGTGAATCGTCCGGACATGCCAGAGGAACGTTCTCAAACACTTCGATGTGCAGATGGTCACAGTAAGGCTGACACTGCTGGCCGAAGTCAAATGTGAACGTATAGTTGGAGTCTCCACACGGGAACTGCTGGTCTAAATCGCCACATTTGTAACACTTCGAGGGTTTCAGCGGAGCATCTGAAACAGCGGCGAAATTCGTAATGACTAAAGAATAGGTCATCTGCAGCAATAATGCACGGACCCTATAGAGGAAGGGAAGTAACTTTTCAAGAGTTTCAAAACAACCTGCCATGAAGAAACAATTAACACACTGGACAAACACAGTTCAAGTTTTTACACGTGTGTAATCTTTGAATAATCAAGTTGAATCTGCAAGAGGCAAGAGTGCACGACCTCTCCACATGTCAGAGCTCGGCCCCAATAATTCAACTCAAAACTGCTCTCGCCGGGCTGTGCTGCACTGAATCGAGGTTGTGCCTTTTGAGATAGCGTCGAAATTACTTTTATGCTGGGCAACTAACCCAGAAACCGATACACTTCTCCAACGTTACCACTGGCAACGGGGCAGTACAGTAATATCTTTAGTAAAGAGGCTAGCACGGACTGAGTGGAAAGTTCAAAGTTCAAATATGCCTGGTGTGTACAGGGTGCTGGTTTCAGGTCGAAGGTCACGGTTACAGCTGTCGCCATAGCAACAAAAGTGACACTCAAGGCCGTCCGCGTAGACGTTGTGATCGTATTTGTCACACTGAGCTTTCGTGGACGACTGGAGGAACCACTCTCTTTGACACGTGTCTCTGCTGGCACACCTTGGGAGAAAACGTGGTTGTGTAGTTTCTTAACTCCATCTGGCCGGTTTCGCATTATTGCCAAATCAGGCTGTCTACACAGTCAAACATTTCATGTATCCTATCGCCCCCACAATGCCTTTCTTCCTTCACAAACCGCCTCCAAAATTGTCTTTCGCACAGTATAGAAGTAACTGAAAGAGTCCGAAACAGTGTGTAAAATCTAGTTACGATATGAGTTCACAGACTACCTGACACGGAATGAGGAACGCTTTTAAACAAACCGCATCACTGTATAAAGAAATGTAAAGTAACAACCACTGATGCCTTTCCCTTCCTAGCATACCTTTCGTAAATATTTGTCAGCCCATTTGTGTGGTAGACGTCGTTCATACAGTAGGGTTTGTCCTCAGGACAGGCTGTGAACGGTGCGAAGACAAGATCTAGGTCTCTGCACGGGATCTTGTTATCTATATCACCACACTGACGACACGCTGACGATAGGGCTGAAAGACAACATTTAAAGCTTAATTAATAAAGACTGTTTCTGTTCTATTTTATTTTGTTTTAATTTGTTTCTGTTTTGTTGGTGGTGGTGTTTGTTTCTTTTTTTCTTTGTTTTTTTTTTTTTTTGGGTGTGGTCAAGGGTAAATAACAACAACAGCCAATTTTAGACATGAAAGTATCATTAGTGTAGAATGGCTCCTGTTTGTCTCCCTTGAGCAGCCAGAGTAGTATTTGACCAAGAGTCAATAACATGCAAGAGTACGTCTGGACCCCACCTGATAATAATTATAATGTTTACAGGACGTTTACAAACAACGAAACGTATTACATGCATGTTTGTATATTTATTATGTTTATTACATAATTTTGATTATTCCCGAAGATGACGAAGTCCTATTTTATATGCCAAAAGCAGCTGAATATAAGTTAAGCCCTGACGGTTATCAACTGAACTACAAAAGATAAAGAACTTACGAAATTCGCAAGCGAAAGGATAACTTATGTCGGCGTAAGGGTCCATGTGACATGGGAACACCATCCACTGCCCGTCCAAGTTCGTTTCCATGGCAACGCAGCCGTTGTCAAGGTCAGCTGGCTGATTTGGCGCCCAGTTTGAGAACCCTAGATTCGTTCCTGTAAAAAACACCACCTCTCTTATTAGCAACTGATAACGATAAATAAACGGGAGTCGATTTCAAATCAAAGAATTTCTTAACATGAGAGATCTTTTCTAGCCCATGTGGCATGAAATTCAAACACAGTGTTTGCCTCACTTTGTAACAAAATGAGTCTATGTATTAATCTTCCGTCGTCGTCGTCGTCTCTCTCTCTCTCTCTCTCTCTCTCTCTCTCTCTCTGTGTGTGTCTGGAAAACTTAAACATTGTCACCAAACGTACCCTCTTGAATGACCTTGACTAAAGGTCAAAGTCGTTAGTGCTGTCTGCTATGAATTTTAAAATTGGCATTTTCACAGAAACGTCAAACACCAGAGGTATCAAACTGGGCATAGTGATAGATCTTTACTGACACATCTTGTTTGAATGATCTTGACTCAAGGTCAAGGCTATATGGGTTGTCCATGGAAAACTGCAACATTGCAACTTTCCCAGAAACTGCGAACACCAGAGACTTCTTATTAAAATTTTGGCATACCTAACAGACATACTCTTCTGACTGACCGTGACCCATTTCAGTTTACAAGTGAGCCAAGTAGGCGTTTGTCTCTCTAGTCACGATTTAGGCTGAATTTAACTCGGCTTCGCTTCCCTTTCAAGCATAATAATTATACATAACTGTGTATCGTGTGGCCGCTTTTTGAAGTGGCTCTCAGCGCCGTGAGCACCCGCTCACTTTAATCACACCCGCATTCTCTCACACACTGGACATGAACACAGTACAGTCACGTGGTTAAAAGGGTCAGTTCAGCTATTTCTGAATTTACAATGGCATTTTCTTTCAAATTTTGTGGATTGAACAATTCCAAAGCAGAAGGGGAAGAACCCCAGACGATCGGCCCGAACGAACGGCGCCGCGTACAAGAAGGAACGATTCTTCGGCGCGAGTGGGACTCGAACCTGACATCGCATTGGCCTCTCTTAACCGCTTGACCACCGACCGTCCCAAAGATATGGTTAATTCGTGTACACAGTCAAAAGAACGGAACGCTTGGGAGAATGGGGCGAAACTTTCCAAGAAAGATTTTATTGCCGGCTTTGAGCCCAAGGGCCTTTTCACAATCAGATTTATATCACCACGGGCGGCTGAATTGTACATACATTATAATCAACATCGCCCTCACAGTACACATTTCACACACACACACACACACACACACACACACACACACACACACACACACACACACACACACACACACACACACACACACACACACACACGTCATAAACTTCACCCTCATTACAATGAGAACACAAATCTTGCGGACATAAACATTCAGAACAGAAGCACTGAGAACATAAACATTGAGAACATAAACATTGTGAAGGCGCATGATACAGGGATGCCACCGGAAAAACGCAATATACCCACGTTGCGAGTAACGTAGAAATAATATTAATATTTACAATATGAATTGACCGACATGAGCGAAGAAAGTCACAAATCAAAACAATGAGAATATTACTGCTACAAAGCGTGACAGTTTCAGTAGCTGCACTTTGTTTTTGTTATTCAGTAAACTGTGCAATTACATGACATTAGGGTGGGAGTGCTAATATTTTGGTAATAAGCTTCTACGGTTTTCCTTTATTAGCGGGTGTGACCAATTGAACAAATAGTGGAACTTATCCCCTATCTCATTTTTCTCTCACGTGGCAAATTCAACAGGTGCCGTTGGTCCCGGGACTTGTGAACGCCGGGATATGAATGGAAACGCGAACTACGATCACGCAGTCCAAATCTACATGGACCTCCATAATAAATTCATCATCATCATCATCATCATCCTCATGCTTGCAAAATACGCAAGCTTCCACCTTGACCTTAGAGAAATTCTGCCGTGCATTGGCACAACACAATAATTGATGGGAAAAGGAGTCAATAATTTTCAAGATGAAAGACATTGACGTCATGGTCTTTTGCCACGAAATGACGTCATCATGGATTTACTGTGTGTTGCTGCAAAATACCACTAAAACTGGCGAAGACGGGGGAGGACAAGTGCTATGAAAGAGGAGAGAGGAGGCGAGGAAAGAAAAAGGGAAAGTACGGGGGAGGGGAGGGGGGGGGGGGGCGCTCACCGCTGTCCCAAACGTACTCTGTTCTGTGGCCAGTGTTAGTCAGTCCGATCCATACTGGCCCTCTGTGCTTGTACTGGTACAACATCGTGGTGTGAAGGAAAGTTTGAGTTGCATTGTCCGTTATCACAGCCAGTCGGCCGTTTATCGCACTGCACGACACAAAACGAGGGGACGAGGGGGTATCTGGCTAAATAAATGAGGCATCCATTTGCAGAATCCTGAGGCGCCGGGTTCGAATCCTAGGGTGGGCAGGAATTTGGGTTTTCATTTCCACCAGATCGAGTGCTGGCTCGTTTGTGGTACCTGCCTTGCCTTAATGTACACATGAACGTATGAATAACAAATGTCTGTGTATAATTATATCAGAAATTAGTATTGGCCCTTAGATCTGTTAGATGTTTCAGCGGTAAGATGGACGCCCCCCCCCCCCCCCAACAACCAACCCCTCCATTGTGGCCTGTAGTCAGCATAGGGCAAGGTGCACTTGTCCAGTGATGCACAAAGCACACATCTCCGAGATGTAGGAAGCGTTCTTAGCTACACGTGTCCATCTTTTGAAGAAGAGTATAGACTGTGCCCATTGACGTGGGAAACAGAAGTACGCCACACGCACAAGTTTTAGTAACAGGGTTGAGGTTTGTATATAAAAGGCTGTGGTTAGCAGCAGCAGAATGTCCTAGTGGGTTAGGTTTGTAATATCAGTACGAGCATTACATATTGTACCGTTACCTCCGAGCTGAACATTACACACGAACGTTACCTGCATGAACGTTGCGCCGTGTGATGGTCATGGGAGGAGGACAACATGAAGTAGTAGCAACTGGTCCCATAATACAGCAAGTTCTCGTTGTGGGGCACGTGAGTCGGGCAGTCATCTCGCGAGAAACAGAAGGCTGTATATATGCAATCATCAATCATCATCATCATCATCATCATCATCCTTCTTCTTATTATTACAATACTCATTATCATTATTATTATTATTGAGTTAAGCAGCAAGAGTTCTGTTAAACACCAGCTTTAGATGGCTTATTAATTAATTAGATTATCAGTTAATTAACTACAGAGACAGAGAACGCAAAGAACAAACACATGTATACATTTATGTATGTCCGCATACACATGCATGTATACTTGTCTAGGCCAATACAAACAAACAGACTAAGACAAGAAAGCAGATTCAAAGGAAGACAAAATAACATTGCATAAACAGCACACCTGCTCCGAGGAAGGCAAGAAAGACAAGTTTTGAAGGGACCATCATGCTCAACCGCACTCACGAACACAACACAAAATCTACACATACATGGCTTTCAACTCATTGCTTAGAACAACTCAGTCCCAGGGCGATCTCTTATCATTCCGTGTAGTTTTCAGTGTTCGGGACACGTTACCTAGCTTCTAGATCATACACAAGACAGAGTGGCACCTCAGTAACCTCTGGTTTCCTATTGAAGATATAGTACCACTCTCTGCTACAACATTATCTCAGGTTCTGCTCCCTCATATCTGTCCGCTCTCATTCAGCTCTACATGTACACACAATCCCGCAACCTCCGTTCTTCCTCCGACACCCGTCTTCTCCGTATTCCCATCCGTCGGAAAAAGTTTCAAGGCCAGCGTGCTTTTTCATACATTGGTCCTGTAATCTGGAACGGCTTCCCCTCTTACATCCGTCATGCTCAGTCGCTAGCAGTCTTTAAGTCTCACCTCAAAACACATCTTTTCTCCATGCAGTAGAACCAACCCCCCATGCCCCTCCCCTCCCCGCTCTCCGTCTCTGCATACCACCTGCAAAAACATATAGTGTGTGTGTGTGTGTGTGTGTGTGTGTGTGTGTGTGTGTGTGTGTGTGTGTGTGTGTGTGTGTGTGTGTGTGTGTGTGTGTGTGTGTGTGTGTGTGTGTGTTGTACGCTATATACGTGTTTTTTATGTTATGTGTAGTTTATGTACGCGCCCTGAGCAGGCTCTTGTGAGATGGGGGCGCCACAAATACCCTTTATTATTATTATTATTATTACTATGCAGTTTTGTAACAAGTGGCCTTCGGACTTGTTTTGTAGTAAAAGAACAGATGTTATTAAAAGCAAAAAGAAAAGGGCAGGACTGATTTTATTAAAAAAGGGCCCTCAAAGTATTTTTTTCTGTTATGGTGAAAAGGGTACTTCGTTTACAGATGAAAAAAAAAAAAAAACCGCGGCTTTTTTTCTTGGAAGGGGAGGGCGGAGGGGGGAGGGGAGGGTGTTGTTGTTGTTGTTATTTAACTGGTATTTGGACAATCCTCCTTTAGAAACAGCGAAAATTTGGTCGTTTGGTATCAATACGTTGCGCTAAAGGATGACACGTGTTTATTATGCTTGTACAATTATATAATTAATTGCAAAGTTATATGTACCGGAGCCGGGGTGGCCGAATAGTAGAGCGTTGGACTTCTAATGCTCGGGTCGTGAGTTCGAATCCAGGCTGGGGCCAAATATTTGTGCTGGCTTTTTCATCGTTGCCCCGTCTTTCATATCACCCATATGTGGTGGAAAAGGACGTTAAATTCCCAAACACCCCCACTGACCTCCGTACATTTCATAGTCTTCAGTATTATTTATTGGGTAAAGACGAACGACTGCCGGCATGACTTATCGTCCATGGCCGCCATTGAAAGCATTCGTTCAGTGTTGCTTTTTGTTGTTGATGACTGTTGGTTTTGTTGTCAAGTTTGCTGTCGTTGCTGTAGAAGATGGCGATGATGATGACGCGGATCAGTGATGATAATATGATGAGCCGGATAAATCACCAAAACTGACCACACACACACACACACACACACACACACACACTTTGACACAAGTCACTGAGTCCGGCACCGGCTGACTGAGCGGCAGACGGCCGGCCGAGGCCGGGGGCACCCGGCCGCCGGCCGGGAACCGTCCGATCTGATTCGAAGCAAACTTTCTAATTTACAGAAATCAAATACATGTAATTTTAAAATTTCCTGGTAAACATAAATTGTCAGTGTGAGAACTCGTGTGCGAAAATAAACGTCAACCGACCCGCAAACCGAGGTCGACCCATTCATTGAGCCATCGCGGAATTATCAGCAATAAAAGAGTTAGGCCCCTTAGCAGTGACTACTCTGCGGCGGAGGCAACGAAGAAGAGGTAACGCACCTTCTGTGACGAGGATTTGCACGGTCGCTTGAGTCATACAAAATGGCGACGCACATAAGTGTTGGCTTCGCCGCAAAAGGTATTGGAAACACCCACTTACTTTTTCGTGCATGTAACGTGTTTTGCACGAGTTTTGCTGCTGTTTGAGAAACAAAATTACGGTTTTGCTGGTTTGACGTCTGTCAGTGTGATAAAGTGGGCAGATCATAAAACTTTGGCAGTAGAATTTAGAAGATGGGCCAGTGCCAGTTCTGCGACGGTTCGGCATCCAAAAGTTGCTGTTACCGGCATGCAGGTGACAAAGATCCATCATTCAAATACGATAAACCAATATGAATGTTATAAAGAAAGAATATGAAAACGAATAGGTGATTGTCATGGATGTATCTGATCCAGTTATCCTCATTTGGCTCATAACTCTGTCAAGTGCCAAACTTAGCATTTGTCTAGTGTGTGTGTGTGTGTGTGGGGGGGGGGGGGGAGGGGGTGTCACAGTGTGAGAAATTACCGTCCACATACAAAGAAAGTAGTCACAGGGATTCCCAGAGATAGAGTTAATTCTCTTCAGACTCTTTCAATAGTGCGCAGACTTCAGTCTATCACTATGTGGGTGGTGTACCTTGTTGCTAAAACTAAAAGTATTAGGACTGTGACCTTTTCAGCAGCAGATACAGCTGCACACTAGATTTTGTACATCAGTGCAAAGCTCAGGCTGTAGCGGTTTGAACTTAGACACTACCACTTTCATTTTCTTTCCCAGGTGTAAGGAAATGCACCAGCCTGACTTCAAGTTCACCATGTCTGTTTTGCTGAGTGGCATGGACTCTTTCTTTGTAAACAGTTTCACACAGGATTGTTAGTGGTTACTAGTGGCATCAACTCCAAAGCAGGCAGCCGGACGCAGAGTTTCAAGATCAGGGTAGTGGTCCGCAGCATGTCCGGTGAAATCTTCCACCCGATGGAAAATCTAGGTGAAGCGGAATCAAAGACTTGGAACCCTCTGCAGTGCCCACTGTGTAATGAGCCGTATGAGGACCCGTGTATCTTGACCTGTTTTCACAGCTTCTGTGAGCGCTGTCTGCGTGGCCGCGCTGCAGATTCAAAAATGACTTGCCCTGTCTGCGGGTAAGGTTTGATAAAGTTTGTTAATCTTTTCAATGTATGTTTGCTTGTGCTGTTGTAAGAGTATATTTTACTGGAAAAGCATCTGAATGTATTGTGGCAGTCAGGTGCATTTAAAAAAAAAAAAAATTAACTGGTTTCACTTTCAGCTAATTTGTTTTTGATAAGAAGTGGTCCATACTAGAAACACTCTGACAATTCTCTTTCTTCTATGTCAGTTGGGTTATATGGTGTCAAGCTGCAAAATACAAGGCTACTAGTACTAGTGCTAGACATAGCAGTTCTTCAATTAGTCTGCATAACAAGCATGTGGTGTACTTTT
>JACVVK020000331.1:755000-803064 GCA_018292915.2 Batillaria attramentaria | reverse complement strand
CTCTCTCTTACTTTCTTTCCTTCTTCCATACTGAGCCGTTTTGTAAACGTACTTTTCTTTGAAGAGCTCGGCTGGACTGCTTCACCAGTCGGTCACATTGTTCGAAGTAATTTGGACACATACATACTTTTCAGGACCAAAAGGTCTTTCCAGTTCCAGGGGTGTGGTTCATAGAGAGGGACTTGGAACGTACGTCCCAGACTAAGCAATAGTATTAAAGTATTACGCTAGTCTCGGACTAGTTCGTGTACTACAAATAATTAATGGGGAGCCGGGGTGACGGAATGGTAGAGCGTTGGACTTCCAATGCTCGGGTCGTGAGTTCGTATCCCGGCTGGGGCCAAATATTTGTGCTGGCTTTTTCATCGTTGCCCTGTCTTTGATATCACCCGTATGTGGTGGAAAAGGACGTCATACCCCCAAACACCCACCCTACAAATTCTGTAAACTAGAGTTGTGGCACGCTATGGGGAAAACACGATTGGAAATCTTCTGTCCGTGGCGCATCCAAGTTCGTGCAGCAGGGAGCAACAAAGCAAAACTGAAAAGAAGAACCTGAAAAGGAATAGATCTTACTGTTGAAAAGTTGTTTACGCGCGGGTAGATGAATGCTCCTAGCGTTGATTTACGATCTTCCGGTGAAAGTTTGTACCACCCGCCATCAGTAAAACAGTACAGTCCCCTTTCGTTGTCTCGGATTTCTCACACCTATAATTTCAGTCTTTGCGGACCTGTCGGGCGACACAGAAAACGTACAGCGACTTCGTTCGGGATTTCTAACGGTTGCAGTGTCACGGTAGGATCTTACAGTTGTCTCACCTTTGATTCCAACCCAAGTTGCCACCCAACCGACACACAGTCAAAATCCCCCGCCGCCCCCACAATGCTCCAAACAGCCTTTGTGAATGTAGGAATCGGACTCCGGCCTCCTGAGTCGGATGAATCGGACTAGTCCTTGACTTGCGTCCAGGTATCTGTCCAAGCATCGGGCCGCAGCTGTCCAGAGACTGTGTTGTGGAGTAATTCAATTCAAGTAATTCAATTGCACTTTATTCATCCCGAATTAAGGTTAAGCAGTTTGTTGCTGATTGAATTAAAATTGGTTCTTGGGTGTTTGTTTTCTTTTGTTTTTTGTTTGTGTTTTTGTTTGTTTGTTTGTTTGTTTGTTTTTTGTTTGTTTTTGGTTTGGTTTGTTTGTTTGTTTGTTTTTGTTGTTGTTGGGGTTTTTTGTTTGTTTGTTTTTTTGGTTTTTTTTTTGTTTTGTTTTGTTTTGTTTTGTTTTGTTTTGTTTTTGTTTGTTTGTTTTTGTTTGTTTGTTTGTTTGTTTTTTGGGGGGGTTTTGGTGTTTTTTTTTGTTTTTGTTTTTGTTTTGGGGGGGGGGGGTGTTCGTGTTTTTCTGTTTTTGTTCTTTGGTTGATGTTTTGTTTCTTTCTTTCTTTTTTAATTAAAAAAGCACTTCTCATCCCATTTTGTTTTTAAATAACAAAAGGGACGGTAATCAACCGACGCTTTATGACCCCATTTTTAATTGCAGCTTCGCACGTGCAGCCGGTTTGTGTTTCAAGGTTTTCGCGGCTAAGACAGCTGTGCATAGTAATTACAAGCGGAGCATAGTTTGTAGAGTATTCAGCTGAATCGTATCCACTATAAAGTATCCAGCTTCATCACCTTTGTTTGTAGACTGTGCTAAGACAGTCGTCAAAGGGGGAAAAAAACTCGACAAAAGGGGTAGGGGAGGGCGAGGGAGGGAAAAAAACAAAACAAAAAAAATCGACAATAAGCATGTTTAGCAGGACTTCGTAAAGAAGACTTCGTAGAGCAGCGTAACCCATGTAAATTAGGCTTCACTCGACAGAGGCCGCGAGCTACTAAAGCGCTGCGATTAGCTACTGGTACCCCTCGCGTGCCTAATTTACATGTAAATGGGTTACGCTGTTCAGCGAAATCCTCTTTACGAAGTCCTACTTAACATGCGTAATAACAGGTATATCATCTGTAGTGCCCGATATCGTGTTAGCACTCATTTTCTCAAGTCCTCGCGCGTAACTTTTACTTGGCCAGACAGTTGATTAGATATTAACAATGGACAACCTTCTCCTTAGTTTCTTTTGCTTTGTTTGTTTGTTTGTTTGTTTGTTTGTTTGTTGTTTGTTTGTTTGTTTTTCGGCGAGTAGAGTATTTTCTTATCATTTTCGGATTTTTTTTTTTTAACCACATTTTTGTGTGTGTGGGCGGGGGGGGTGGGGGTGGGGGTCAGCTATGGATTCAAGTTTTCCAGCTATGCCCTTTCTCAGTGCAGTCGCATTTGCAATGGGATAAAAGCCAGGAAAATGGATGGAAACCAGTACAGCCCAAAACTCAGCCCGAATAATCCAACTCAAACATGAGTTGCCCTGCGTGCTGGGCAAACGGAGAGCACGTGATTTTTCGCCGGGCTAAGTGCTGAACTTCGTAAAACCAATGAGCTATCTTGGCACCCCCAATTCCCCTTCCCTTCCCTTCCCTTCCCTCAATTCACGTCATCTTGATGGGATAAAAAACGTGATACAACTGCCCGCTAGTGAGTAGAAATCACAATTCTTCTTCCTCAAAAGTAAAGTTGACTCATGCTCGGATTCCAAGAAACGAAAAAGTAGCTGGCATAGGTTCAAACGCCATTATCATAGAACACGACACACTGAAACGTCCCGCGCAGTCGATGAACAGTGTTTGTGACTCTAGTTTATTTACGTCCCGATCGGGAAAACACGAGAATGCACGTATATTGTCACCTGGAAGAAAGGCCTACGCGCCCATCATATCTTTGGCGCTTAGGCCCTTTTTCCTGATAAGAATGGTATGATGTATCATGAAGCATTTTTTGTTTGAAGCAGTGAGGCGAGGCTCGTATCTCGAGGCGCGATTATGTGATGTCGTTGTTGTGTGTGTGTGTGTGTGTGTGTGTGTGTGTGTGTGTGTGTGTGTGTGTGTGTGTGTGTGGTGTGTGTGTGTGTGTGTGTGTGTGTATGTGTGTGTGTGTGGAGTTGCATTTAATTGTCATGTCACGGGTGGGGGGTAGGGGGAGGGGCGGCCTGTTCGTGTTAACCATACACGTATTCATTGCCCTCACGCTCAATTGTAAATTCGCTGTACTTTGTAATTTTTCTTGAGAACCTGCGTGCAGCACTAGCTGGGGGAAGAAAGGGGGGAGGGGGGAGAGAGGAGCCCCCCTACTCCCCCCCCCCCCCCTCTTCCTTCGCTCGCCTTTTCATCTCAGCTTCACGATAAAGAAACACAAAACCTTATTTCCAGCCGTGTGTTTGTTCAATCAGCAAATATTATTTTACGACAATCGACACGTTTAGGTCATAAGCGTTTTTCCTCGTCCTATTTTATTCTTTCGTTTCTTTTTTGTCTGTCTGTTTCCTCAAAACAGACCATCCACCGTAATGACACCCGTAATGCACGTTCTCTCACAGTTAACGAGCATCTAGGAGATGTTTTCTCAAACACAGATCCATCGGTGATTTTCTCAACTACGCTGTTGTGTTTCACCCCCCCCCCCCCTCTTACCCCCCCCTCCCCCAGTTTCCTTGCAAACCCGGGGTAGACCCAGAGAGTCTCACAAATCCCACTTTCCTCAAGCTTTCTGCTTCTCGGCTGCGCCATTATCTTTGAAGGGTCTCTCAAATTAATTTTGTTCGTGGCAAAACAAAAGGCTTGAGGAGAAGGAAAGGTTGCTGACCAGGCGATGAGGAGAACGATGAGTAGGACTCACTAGTAGAGGGTTGTTTTGCTACTGATAACTTTTAACGCGTCCTCGCCTTCCGCTAAACGCCCATCATTAGGCAACACGCGACCGGATTTATCCTGAGATGGTTTGGAGGTCGTCTGTTTGCTTGTGATTTGTTCTTGAAAAACAGTGTTTTCGACCTTGAAGCAAGAAATCGTCTTTTAAAAAAACAAATTTCATTGTCCCTTTCGGGCAGTTCGAGCTGCTTCGGGCTAACTATTCAGGCTAACTATCCTAAATTTCAATTTTTCTGGGGGAGGAAAGCCGGATAACCCGGAGAGAAACCCCCGATGATCAGCCCGGTAGCCAGGAAAAAACCGGTATCACATATCACAAGCTCGACCTGGGCCCGAACCCACGCTTCATCGCCGGCTGCTGGCCAAATGAATAGATGTTCCTTTTGGCTACTGCGACCATTCTCGTGACTTACTTACTTACTTACTTACTTAGGCCCCTGGCTCCAAGTGGAACATAGGCCATCGACGACCCTTCGCCATCGCACTCTGTTCTGGGCTACTCTTGCCACTCCAGTCCAGTTAATCCCCTGCTTGCATAGCTCTACCTCAGTGTCCCGCCTCCAGCTGCTGCGAGGCCGGCCTCTCTTCCTTTTCCCCTGCGGGTTCCATGTCAGGGCTTGGCGTGTGGTGCTGGATGCTGGCTTCCTGAGGGTGTGTCCAATCCAGCCCCACTTCCTCCGCGCAGGATCTGCTTGGCCACTGGTTCCTGTCCCCGCTCGCTCCCACAGCTCTTCGTTTCGGAATTTTCGTGACTTCGAGTCTTCTAATAGTAGAGAAATATGGCCCGCTGCTTTGGCGTAAAGCTTACAAAACTGTCCTACACATCGATACGACCAAGTCGCTAAAATAGTCGCCAATCAGTACTTGCTAGTTGTGTTCACTCCGCAACCAAATCACATCGTATGCTAATTACACGGTACACTTCTACGTAGGCCTACATAGATAGAGCTTACACGATTAACTACGAGAACTAATCATGTAAGCTGTTTATACCACGAGCATTCAGACTCTTACCTCTACTGCTCTAGTTGCATACATTTTCTGCGACATTTTATTTTACTATGGTAGGGTGAGTTGTCTAGTGACTTTTGTACCCCCTCAAATTCTGCGCACTGACTTGTGAGGAAATGATGCGTAGGGCAGTTGAAATTGCTTGATGTTAAGAAGGAATATCTTTCAAAGCATACATGTGCTCATGTACTGACATTCAAAAGTGCACTCTCAAATACTTCACAGAGAATTTTCTGTGCGATCATGGGGCTTTTTTTTTTTTTGTTTTGGTTTTTTGGTTTTTCCAAGGAAAATGGTCATCCAAGGAAAATAAAATTTCACCCCAAAAAGTGAGCAAAATAACTGTGCACCAACCGTGACGTATGAGTTCCAAATGTTTGAAATGACGCACTTTCTGATTGATGACGTAACTGGAGTGTGTTTTTGCGAACTCGTAAACCACTGAGTGGGTTATGGAAAGTCATAACTCACACTTTCGCTCTCTGTTTCATTACTGTTTTCGGACGTAAAGCTCTCATGATTAACTCACTGCAAGTTTGCACTGGCGAGTGGTGTAAAACAAGATATGCGCCAACCCGAGTAACCACAATGGCTTCAGATGCTATATTGTGTGCCAAGTGAATGATTCTGATGCACGGTGTTGTATTTTTCTCCTGCTATGTCGTTCTCTCGGTGCACTCGCAGAGAAGACACGGGATACAACAGGATAGAACTCCAATACTTTATTAACAGAAGATGTGCGAAGAACAAACTCATGAAAGAGGAAGAACCCAGAACGCTGTGCAGGGCTGCTTATATACTAAACAGGTCAGATCTAGAACATTCCTCAACTTACTGGCAAGTACGGAATCTTTCCAAGGTTACGTAGTCTAGTGACGTTACTGCACTCGCATGTTCTGGGATGGTCTAGAAATTTCCATCGAAATGCAGTGGCTTTTCGCGATCTCTACAACACACGGATTAAATGCATTGGATGAAAAGCTTTCCACAGCGTTGTCGTATGCTTGACAAACGGACTGAGACTTTCAATTAATGCGTGGGATTGACACCCCCCCCCCCCCTCCCCCACAACTCACTCTTGAAAATCTCTCAGCACATACGGAAATGCTCTTTTCTTTCTAGTCAGTGTAGCGATTCTTTATGAAGGGAAATATCTACACTGGCAAACACGCTGAGAGGCTTTCAGTCTGAAGATATTACCGCACGGGGAAACCTGGGTCTGAAATATACGAGTACGATTATGAAAATGAAACCGGGACGTTACGAAACTACGACATGGTATTACGGTCGCACGGCATGCCGTTAACTCTGCGTGTCCTGAAGATGTGGGGTGTTTAAAAGGAGTCTCTCTCTCTCTCTCTCTCTCTCTCTCTCTCTCTCTCTCTCTCTCTCTCTTGTCCTAGCAACTGCTGATCAAAAATTAATCATTGTTTGGATAAATCACTTCCGTTGGAAAAACAAGGTTCGTTCGTTCACACACACACACACACACACACACACACACACACACACACACACACACACACACACACACACACACACACACACACACACACACACACACACACACACACACACACCACAGAAACAAAATGAGAGTCTCACTGTTTAAAAACCATGCATTCTAATCTTTTTACCTAATATGTTCTAGAACATCGAAAGATCATCTCTCCTTTATTGCCAGATCTCTTCCCCCCCCCCCCCCCCCTTCGGGTAGCCGGGACAGCCGAATGGTAGAGCGTTGGACATTGAATGCTCGGGTAGTGAGTTCGAATCCCGGCGGAGGCCAAATTATTATTTGTGTTGGCCTTTTTCTCGTTGCCCCGTCTTTGACATCACCCATACGTGATGGAAAAGGACGTTAAACTCCAAAACACCCACCCACCCACCTCCACCCTGCATGTGTGACAGCATGTGTAAGCGCGAAAGCACTCCCATAGTATCAGAGCGTGGTTTTC
This sequence comes from Batillaria attramentaria, assembly GCA_018292915.2. Lineage (NCBI taxonomy): Eukaryota > Metazoa > Mollusca > Gastropoda > Batillariidae > Batillaria > Batillaria attramentaria. The sequence continues at coordinate 796,306 of JACVVK020000331.1, read as the reverse complement.
TTTACATGCAAGTTTGCAGCTTCATGATATTCTACCTAAAACGTGAGAAACTGATCAAGTTTAGACTAGGCATCTCTGATGTACAACTACACAAGTTAAGACATTCATCTGGCGAACAGCTACTAAATTGCCCACTCTGTAATCACCGTTTGGAAGATGAAATTCATTTCCTTTTTACTTGCACACAGCACTTAACGATCTTAGAAGTAGATTAATCTCACTCAGACTGAAATATTATAAGTACCCATCTTAATAATAATAATATAGTACCTTACGTCTGTTGTATGAAAACAACACATGTTTGTTTAATCTGGCAAGGTACCTCCATTGCCGTCTAGAACGTCGCAGCAAACAGCCGTCACAGTAAAGCTTGTATTTTCTGCATTTAATTGTATGCCTGTACCCGTGACCCCCCCCCCCCCTCCCCGCTCCCCCCCCCCCCGCCCCCCTTACTTAGGGGGCTGGAAGCCCTTCAGTAATAATAAAGATTTCCATTTCCACTATGTACCTAATACTGCATGTTATGACATTACACAAACCCTGAGTCAGCCCGCATCACAAAGGTAGTGCAGTAGTCAGGGAAACAGCACATCTCGTTCTCGTGGGATGTGGGAGAGGCTTGCCCGTGGTCTGGAAAAACAGCCTAAACGCCTATTAAATCCATGGAGCGTAGGCCCTTTTTTTTTCGAGATGGCGGTAGAGGCATGGGAACACGCCACACAGTGGGATTGTTTCATCATTGTTCATTGTTCACATCATGTAGTCGATACTTTTTTTGTATTGTCACCTGTTCAGGCTCCATCCGGACATGAATGGATGCAAGTTCACCGCGATTGTGAAGCGCTGTAACGGAGACACGCTCCCCCCCCCCCCACACACACGCACACACACACACACACACACACACACACACACACACACACACGCACGCACGCACGCACGCACGCACGCACGCACGCACACACACACACACACACAAGGTTTGAGATATAGGTTCACGAGAACCTATCTAACAATCTGTCCTTACTGAACTGCGACAACATTAAATCAAAACACAAAAGCTAAACGAAAATTAAAAAAAAAAACATAACAAAGAGAAAACACACACACACACACACACACACACACACACACACACACACACACACACACACACACACACACACACACACACACACACACACACACACACACTACATCTCCCCATCCCATTATCCGCCAATATCCATTTTGTGTGCAACTATTTGCCAACCTACACCCCCTCCTCCCTTCCGAGTCCGTAACTGATGTGCTGATGTTGAGTACAGATGGAAATTTGTCAGCCAATCAAATGGGTATCAGTGTCGTTATCTCGTTATGACATCATTAATATTTCATGTGCAGCATAGATTTCAGAGTGGTATTGCCATGGAAATTCAAATTCAATCGTGGTCAGTAACGGTTTGGCCTAGGTTCCCAGTTGCATTTACAGAATGCACGCTTTACCAGGAGGCAATATGAAATGGAACTTAGATAACTGAAGTAATGAGATATGTCGGTGTTTTTAATCTGTTTTTTTTTTCTTTATTAAGTTTATTAAACATCTTGCCTCACACTTTCAGTAAAAATGTCCCTTGCATACCCTCATCCTCTCAACCTTTTAAACTCACACACACGCCCTTTGTTTTTTGTGTTTTTTGGTTGTTGTTTTTTTTTTTTTGGGGGGGGGGGGGGGAGGGGGGTTTCTTCTTTTTTTCTTCTTTTTGGAACCTCAGTTGTAGGCCCGCTAAAAGCCACAAAAAAATGTTTCTTGATTCTGTGTTTTTACTATTTATTTTCTTTTTTTCTCTCTTTTTAACTTGGCTGAGCGTACCGTCTTCATTGGTTCTGAATACAACACAACATATGACATTATGGCATAAGAACAAAAAACAACAAGCCCCTCCCTTTGCCCCGCCCGAAAAAAGCCCCACGAGATTTAAAGTTTTCTTAACTGAATTTGTTGATTGAAATTATTTCTGGGGGGTATGGAGCATTTCGTTTTTTAAAGATGCTCACACACATTTTCCCATTAAAAATTAAACACACACACACACACACACACACACACACACACACACACACACACACACACACACACACACACACACACACACACACACACACCCTTAAGCTCATCTTTTTCAGTTTTATCATAAAACCAGCAACACGGGATGAACTCATTACACTGCAGCCTCCCTGCAAAATTGCGTGCACACAACCCCCATCAAACAAACACCAGCGTTTGCAGACAACTTACTAACATGAAACTAAACGTTACGCCCGCGAACATTCCTATTAGCCAAGGGAGGCTACTGTCAGCTAATCACCTCTTTGCCAGGAAACGGGCGCCATTATGACAAGCATCGTAATAAATGTGTCCTCGATAAATCCTCGTGATTAACTTTGGTGGGTCACGGCATCAGGCTAGGCTCCCTTTTTCATCCCTCTGAATTAACCTTGCCCTCAGAGTTCCGACGTCTATTTTGGGATGGTTAGAAAATGAAAAAGGGAAACTGAAGAGAAAGTGGGGAAATGTGGGAAGGGCAGGTGGGAAGAAACGTAGCCTACAGAGGAAAAAAAAACTTGAGAGGGCGTGCGGGTGTTTAGAGTTAGTTATTGGTTAAGACATAAGACATTTACTAAATTTCCAAAAGAGGAACATTGCTTTGTGGTCTCTCATAAAAACGTAAAACATGCCAAACACTCACTCATACGGCCATGCACACTCATTCCACCTATTTACATGTTCGTACCCCATCCAGCTGCACCAGGAAGACATCAAAGAGGTGGACAAGTTCATCTACCTCGGCAGCGCTGTCAGCAAGGATGGAGGAACGGACGAGGACATCAAGAGCCGCACCAACAAAGCCAGACATGCCTTTCGCACTCTGCGCCCCATCTGGAGATCCACAGCCCTATCCCTGCGAAACAAGATCCGGATCTTCAACTCAAATGTGAAGTCGGTCCTACTCTATGGCTCGGAGACATGGCGCACCACCAAGACAAGCTCCCACAAGCTGCAAACCTTCATCAACAGATGCCTCCGCAACATTCTCAACATCAGATACCCACTGGTGATCACCAACCAAGACCTCTGGGAGGGAACAAGACAGGTCCCCATCGATCAGGAGATCAAGAAAAGGAAATGGGCGTGGATCGGGCACACTCTGCGAAAGTCAACATCAAATGTCACCAGGCAGTCCCTTGATTGGAACCCCCAGGGAAAGCGCAAAGTGGGCCGACCGAAGCAGACCTGGCGGAGGAGTACGTACGCTGAAGCCAAGGCCGCCGGAACGACGTGGGCCGAACTAAAGAGGGCGTCCCAGAACCGAGTGCGCTGGCGGAGTGTGGTTGCAGCTCTATGTTCCCCAGGGAATAAAGAGGATTAAACTAAAACTAAACTAAACATGTTCGTACACTCGTACCTAAAAAATCTATCACAATGTTGCAGTACTATGAAGAAATTACAACACTACACCCCACATCATTTCACATCAGCAGCAGCAGCACAACAGCAGAGGTGCACATAACTCTATCACAGTCAACGCCAGCTGACACCCGGCAAGAAACAACACGTCTAATTAGAATTTAAGATATATCACCATCAGCATCAACAAGCTAAAGCTTAACGGGGAGTTTAGAGGTTTAAAGGTCCAATATTTAAGATATTTATGCACACAGGTTATTCTGAGCAGTTTTGGTGAGGTCTAGCATCACACCACTTAAACACCTGCACAGTGACAGCATCTAAAATGCTGACACTGGGATAACAGTAGGGCACACAATGGCGCGGCTATCACACTGAAAGAGAGGCTTGTCGGTAAGACCAACAGCCCAGTCGTAAAATTTGACTGTTCGACCGCTCACGCAAAGTGTAAACAACATTGTATCGCATTAAGAGCTCTACTTATCATCGAAACAGATTATTTCGAGCGTACAAGCACACTTACAAGTGAAAGTTCCAAAACGTAAGTCGGCTAGTAAGTAAACATGGAAGGCGGGGACGGCACACAAAATGAAAATGTAACTTTCGCCATGCCTCCTTTTGAAATTATGAAATTTTCACCAGCAAGGAATATGAATTTCGCGGACGGAAACCTAAAAACCCCATCACTCATCATTCCAATTATCTTTCCCAAAAACATCTCGCTTCACCTTGACATAAACAAACTCGAAAAAGATGATCAGCCCTGGGCGGAAGGCAGGCTGCCCCCATATGCTGAGCTGCATATCAACACGATTTTTTCGTTTCTCGGGTGGTAAAATAATGATTTCAAAACATTAAAATGATATCTGCTTCCGTGTTAGGCCCTGGTGTAGGCAAAATCGTGAAATGGTGACACAACATCCACATACATAATCTTGATATAACAGAAGTGTAGGTCAGATCGACTGGATACAAGACTTCAATTTTAGTTCGTCACGTTTTCATTAACACTTGAGATGAACCATCATCTTGCTGAGTAAAGAAAGTATGATTCATCGCACGCTAGTGGGGAGCCGGGGGTGGCCGAATGGTAGAGCGTTGGACTCTCAATGCTCGGGTCGTGAGTTCGAATCCCGCCGGCTGGGGCCAAATAGTTGTGCTGACCTTTTTTCTCATTGCCCCGTCTTTGACATCACCCTTATGTGGTGGAAAAGGACGTTAAACTCCCAAGCACCCACCCACCCACCCGCACGCTGGTTTCGCACTTTGTCTCTCCTTTTGACGGAAAGCTGAGGTAGCCGAGCCGATTGAGCGTTGGACTGTCAGTCCTCAGGGTTATGAGTTTGATTCTTGTTTAGCGGACAAAGTATTTGTGACATCGTTTTCCTCACTGCCGTGTGGAGAAGGACATTAATCCCCAACCAACCAGTCTGGTCGTTTGTTGTTCACATAGGAAGAAGAGAATGTTTTATTTGTTACAACCAATTTCCATAGCAACCTTTAAAATGGCTGGGTAGTCGGGGTGGCCGAATGGTAGAGCGTTGGACTTCTAATGCTCGGGTCATGAGTTCGATCCCGGCTGGGGCCAAATATTTGTGCTGGCTTTTTCCTCGTTGCCCCGTCTTTGATATCACCCTATGTGGTGGAAAAGGACGTTAAACCCCCAAACACCCACCCACCCTTTAAAATGGCTTTGACGTCCATGACGAGATTTCTTCTCGAGTAAGCTGTGTGAACTAACTCACTAACTAACAGGCTGCTTACACCTGCCGATTTTACATTTAACCAACCCGGGTTAAAAGCGACCCAGGTTCAAGTCTGCTACGGATCAGGGTTGAACCCGGGTCCAGGGCCAACTCGCATTTCAGGGTCCGCATGTAACAGTCGGGGTTAGGGATTTTAGCTCCGGATTAGAGTCTAACCTCGAACTAAACCAGCTCTAGGGTTAAATTTTCTGTTGTTTTTTGTTTTAAATCAGGAAGCGGGTCCACATTCCAGCACGGTGCCTATGCCGTTATAGAAGGACTTTTGTCTTTCTTTCTTCGCTTCCTTTTTTATTAAATTTTGTTTTGGGGGTTTCTTTGTCCTAATCTGGGTTAGGCCCGTAGCCGTGGGTTAAATTTACCTCGACTTTTACATACGGGCCCAGATCTAAACATGCAGCTGGCATCATGATAAGATGCTTTCGTCAAGGCATGACGGCGGGCGTGACGTAAGTATTCCTACGTCATTGTCAGGATTAAAATTGCAGAGAATGTAGTGGCCCGAGTCCAACTCGAAGCGAGGTAAACTGGCTGGTAGTGTAAAACAGCTCTATGTGACTCGTCAAACCAAGATTTCAAGATCTATCAAACCAAAATATGGTAACCGTTTACTCAAATCATTCTGCATAATGATGTTCATCGTAACCGTCAACTTGTGGTGCGAGAATCGGAAACGTCACATCCACATTTAAAATGTACATACTCTTCCATAGAACTACAACGTCGATACCCTCTTGAGAGGGAATCTCAGTCTTTCTTTGAATGATAATATAAATCTTTTTGAAACTGTACAGCACTTTATAGAAATATCAGGTCGCTTTGACATTTAAGTTCCGATTACGATTAGCAGTCGCCAACCCGCTGCCACCGTTGAAACCACAGTCCCACTGCAGTTTTCTTTGTACAGTACTTATTGACCATTCTCTCTATCCCCTTTCTTCCTGTATCTTTCTTTACAGATCTGTCCTATCATAACACTGTATTTGACGTCTTCGCCGCACATATGTTTCTGTACTTATGAGCACACTTATGAGTTTTTGACTTGTTGTGCTCGGCCTCGTGAAAATTGTGAGAGTGCATATTTATATTTGTTCAAAATGAATAAAACAGTTTAAACCAAAATGTACATATCTGTACACTTACCAGTAGAGAGAGGCTGGCCAGGGTTAAGTTGTTGGCTCTGTTGGGGTTTAACGTCTTTGTCCAGCAAAAGGTGATGTCAAAGAAGAGGCAGCAAGGAAACAGCCAACAAAAACCTTTTGCTCTCATGCGAGATTCAAGCTCACGACCCAAGTATTAACATATGACCAGGATGCAAACACAAACTGTACACTGTAAAAGAGGTGCATTTCAGTGCATTTCTTGCAGAAGAGGAAAGTGTGCACACAGGCGGGTTTGAAAAGAAAAATAATCAGAGACAACGACATCCGTGTGACAAAGCACTTGCTGTTATCCTCACTCTTTTGTGCAGTTGCAAACTTCTTAATACATTTACCATAAACACAGCCATAATATTCAATTTTTACATGACAGATTTGCAGATACAGCTTTCTTCGTCTCTGGCGGGTTCATACATCACAGAAAATGATTTTTTTTTAAAAATTCTTGGCTGATAAAAAGGGTGCGATGAAGAAAAATTTAGCTGACGTACCATGCTTCACACACATATACACACAAAAAAAAGATGAAATGCTTTTGGAGTGAGTTAGTGAGTGGAAGCTTCTGCATTTTATTTGTATTAGGAATCAGGAAGATAGATTAGATATGTCCTGAAATTCAACTGATGTATTCTCAAGATAAACAGTGATATCTAACCTGTCCAGTGTTCGTGAAGAAGATATCTAATCTTTTCCCATCGCCAGGAACTACACCTCTCTCTCTCTCTCTCTCTCTCTCTCTCTTTTCTCAATTCTCAAACCCTCAAATTGATGAGAGGGTCGAGAAAGGTCAACAGACAGTAGAGGGCAGATGACGATCGTTTGATAAGAATGGAGAGGGAAGTTGTTCTGTTTGGTCTTTTTTTCGATCATGCCAAAGAGCAGTGAAAATCCTTTTTTGAAAGCTGGGTAATTAGGAGAGTTTTACTTCTCTGGATGAACTCAAGCACGTTCCATAGTTGGCTGCAATAGCTGCAGTGGTTGTGGTGTGAGGACTGTTAGTCTACGTTGATAGTACGTAGGCTTGTATGTGATACCTTTCACACATATTTCTGTGACCACGAGAGAAAGCTTTTCTTTTTTTTATTTTTACAACTCAGGGTGATGTCAGAAACCTGTTCACCTGCGCCTTTTCTCTGTGTGTGTGTGTGTGTGTGTGTGTGTGTGTGTGTGTGTGTGTGTGTGTGTGTGTGTGTGTGTGTGTGTGTGTGTGTGTGTGTGTGTGTGTGTGTGTGCGTGCGTGTGTGTGTGTGTGTTGTTTATTTGGTTGGTTGGTTGGTTGCTGTTGTTTTGCTTTAGGGTTTGTGGGGGATGGTGTTTTTTATGTTTTCCGGAGTTGTTTTTGTTGTTGTTGTTGTTGTTTTGTTTGTTGTTGGTTTGTTTGTTGGGTTTTTTGTGGGGTTTTTTCCGGGGGGGGGGGGGATTACCTTCAGTGCTTTTTCTGAGCAAATTGATTAGGTGCCGTCGTTAATCCGCTTGTCGTTGTTGTTGTTGTTGTTGTTGTTGTTGTCAATAACCTGTTTATCCAATATGCGGACATAAGCTGTGATCATTTGTCCCACATCAGAACCTGCGTGTGCTTTTTGTCGTTTTGCCCCCCCACCCCCACCCCCTCATCCTCCCCCCGCCCCGCCCCACCCAGCCACCTACTTACCTACCCTTACCAGCTGTCCACCCCACTTTGGCCATCACTTTCACCTGTAGTTGTATATTTTCCTACCCGTGTAAGCCCGTACCCCCTGTGGCCCTCGCTGTGTTCGTCTCGGCCTCACGTCCCCTGGATAACAATACAAAGGTGGCGTGACGAGATTACCCAGCGTGCCCGTTGCTAGGCAGCATCCCGAGCTGTCCACCATCCACTAGTGATGCTATCTTATCAACACCCATCCGCGCATCCGGTGGGACTGATGAAGGATGGCCCTAAACGGGCGACAAGGACGCTCTCAATTGTGCTCGGCCAACTCTTGATCAATTTATTTCCGCGGCTTTTGGAGAGGGCCCAGGTAATCGGGGCTGCGGTTGACCCCCATCCTCCATCCTGTCGCAAGGTATATTGTAAGGGGTCATGCAATCAGCATCGTGGTGTAGTACCCGCCCTCTTCTCTTCCCTCCCATCTCCTCCTCCTCCTCCTTTCCCTCTGTTCTGTCTGCCTTCTTTGGGTGTGGACTCCTTGTCCCGGTGATGGTATGCGAGCGAAGACAGAGGGACAGGTTTTGCAACACGGCTTTTTGGAGTAGAGGGTGCCTCCCCCCAAACCCCCCAACCCCTTTTTTTTCTGTGTGATAGCGAAACAAATTCTTTCATATTCATTTTTCCCACGCACCTGCTGTGCATGTGCGAGGAAGGATGATACCACAATGTTTGTCGATGTCACTGTTTGAATTCATTGTTGATACATGTTCTTTGTGCTATGCTTTTAAAACAGATGTATGTCGCTGTTCAGGAATAGAACAAGAGGCCTGCTTGGTACCGGTTTATAGTGTTTACGCAAAGTTTTACAGTGTTTTCGTTGTATTTCAGATAGAAATGATCACAGAAAATCCACTGTCTTTTTTAAAACTGGAACTAACGGTGTGTTTTCTTTCTGCTCGTTTGTTCTGTCATCAAGAGGTTTTTTGTCACCCAGGATGACCTTTTCTTTCAAGTTTGGTACAAGTTTCTTTTCTCTTTGTTTCTTCTTCTTCTTTTTTAGTTTTCCTCAAAAATCGGCTCGCATATTCGTACCGGTCGATAAGATATTTCTGTGCTGGTAATAAATAAATAAATGTCACCGAGTCTTTAAAAAAAAACAACAACAAAAAAACGAGGAGACAGACAGAGACAGACAGAGACAGACAGACAGAATTTTGAAGTGAGCTGTCGACGCCGAGCTATTCTCAAAGAGTCATGATTGTAGAAGCTAGATCTTTTGTGATACTTTGTTTTATACTGGAACCAACTGTTTTGGGGTTGATGCTGTTTTGGTTACGGTTGGTTGGTTGGCTAGCTGGTTGGTTGGTTGGTTTCCTTCTGTTCCGTCCCGTTCCGTTCTTTTCTTTTCTTTGCGTGTTGTTGTGTTATGTTTTGTTGTTGTTGATGCTGTTTCTTTTTCTTTTTTTTTGTCATTGCTGTTGTTGTCGTGGTCGTTTTCGTATTCTTTTCATTTGGTCTTAGGCAGACATCGTTTGTATCTGGACTGTCCTACTCGGTACATACTGAACTGGCATAGTCAGTACTAACCTAGTGCCCACACACACACACACACACACACACACTGGGCGGCACGGGACTTGTAGCCGGGCTGTCTATGCCCATTAAGCCATCCGGGACGACGGCCTGCAACAAGAAATAAATAACATCTAATGACACAAAGGACAAGTATGCAGTAACGACCTCTCAGCGTTCGTGGGCCAACGACGTTCTCCGTCTCTCCCAACCTCTCTGCTGACATCACGCTCACTCTGGGAAGAAAAAGAACCAGAACCTGGTTACGCAAAACACTAACAGGCGTGGAAGCATTACCTATGGAAGGTCACGCTGACCTTCGGTTCAATAGCCAATCAGTGATAAGGGATTTCGCTGACGGGTATTGAATGGTGATGTAAGCTGTCAATAAGAGTGCTCTGAGAGAGAGAGAGAGTTAGTTAGTTAGTTATTTAGGGCTTAACGCCGCGCAAGCAACAAAGACTATTTCGCGGCTAGAGAGAGAGAGAGATGCATCCATGTAAAAGAAGAGACATAGTCTACATGTATGTCTGCTAAAATTTTTAAGCATCTTGCTAAAGGATTAGCCAGCAATATATGAAATCACAAAGGCAATTGCGGTTGGTTTTTGTTTTGTTTTGTTTTTTTCAAAAGATGGGATAAACTGTCTGCCGATTCTATGCAAAGCACAGCGCCGGATGTTGTGTGTTCACGTGCGATCAGCTTTTTTTTTTAAATGCGTGGCAATTGCTTTGTTTGCAGCAGAATACTGGATTCAGAATAATACTATCCCCGTAGTGGGCAGGAACTTGTCTGGGGATTTTCCCTGATAAAATCAAGCCAAAATTCACGAGCAGACTCCTCTACGGTGGCCGTTTCGCCTGCGTGCACCACACAGGCATGTATAATCATCAAGTGTGCACGTTAAAGATTCCGTTCCATCCACGGGACAGAAAGAGAGATATAGAGGACAGAGAGAGTCGCAGAGAGAGAGAGAGAGAGAGAGAGAGAGAGAGAGCCTTGGGGGCGCATACATACATGTCAAATAATTATGCATGCTAAAGATCCCATTTCATCCAGAAGGAGGTCGTAGAATTGAAAACAAGTAGATCTTATGGATGCACAGAAAATATGTGACTGTAAAAATGTCAGCACGCTTGCCCCTGGAGGGCATTACTCGGAGGGGAGAGGGAGGCGGGGGGGGGGGGGGGGGGCGGAGGTGAGAGGGAAAGCACGAATTGTGCGTACCAAGGTGCTGATACATGAACCAAAGCATTTGTCAATATCAATTATCAGTATTGCGCATACTTGGGTTCTGTCTGCACACCCAGATCTGCTGCTTGACTGCTCCTCAAAGCTTCAACACAGGTTACCGTACAGTTCCCATACGTCAGTTCCAATACGACCCACGTCACCCGAGACGCATCGCTTTCCCAACAGGCAGAAACATGCACCCGGCCCCATCGCCACCACATCAAGGCAGATCGATCATACGCTTAAGGAGGAAAGGGGTAGATAAAGGACGGGGTGTGTGTGAGGGGAGGGGGGGGTAGGGAGAGGGAGGTGGAGGAGGTAGTTGCTGCATACATAAATATTGAAGTGTCACCGTGTCGGGGCGTTGGAGAGGCAGAAATGTTCAGCTCTTTTCAATCCTGCGATGGCCTCCACTTAAGCAACGTTTATCTCTCTGGAGGCCCTATAGACATGCTCGCACGAGCTGTGTGTGTGTGTGTGTGTTTTGTACAGATGCAGTGTTGAAAATTGAGGAGCATTTTGGGTTGCGTGTGGGAAACTCAGTATTTGAACCTAATTTTGTTCGGCTGGGTGAACTCCTCTTCGATATTCGTGCTTATGTCAACCTTGAATTTTTTTTTTTTAATAGATAGCGGCATATCTTGTTTTTGGCTACCCTATTATTGCCGGGAACAATATGAAATAACGTAAATTCTTGTACATCTGCCAAAAATGGTGTTCGCGTTTTGAGTCCTTCCCACTCCCTTCAACAACAATACCAACAACAACAAAATAATCTGAATTCAATCATCACCAAACTTGGAATAGCCTGTCACTCGCGAACCAAAACGTCTTACTAGCACATGTACGCAATACTATTAGTTATATACATGTACATAGGTGGCAGACTCGAAAAGCAACCAACAGAACAGTCATAGCTGCGATCCTGGTATTACAATTGAGGAGCGATTGAAATAACACTGTCTTCCTTAAACCTACTCGAACAAGAAATAAAGGACTCGCATATGGACATAAAGTATTGTTGGTAAAAACATCCAAGTCTTCAAAGAAAAGAAAAAGTTACGCGCGACCGCCCCATCGGATATTTCCTCCTCCTTGACAGGGCCCCAAGCTGATACCCACATTCGATGGATCGATAAACCATAAACCCGCGCACCCGCCGCCTGACTGAAGCGGGTAGATGTCAGGTACTGGCGGGGACAAGGAAGCAAACGGGTATGCATTCCCGGCTCGTCGATACCGGCAATCAATAGATCCATCCATTCGGGCCGTCGACCAGACGACAGGTATCTATCGCTCCTCTAACACAAAAAACTCCGCAGCTGCGTTCAATTCGCTAGCCCTTCTATTCGCGGCTGATTTAGCGTCTTGGTAATGCTGGCGTGCCACGTCCCCTGGTAAGTAGCCACGGGTGAGGAATTTGCGGGCAGAAAATCCACTGTACGGGGCATCCATGCAGGCAGGGGCAGCGATCTAATTCCCAACACTGACATCACAGTCGGCACTTTGCCAAAAACCGACCCGCCTGACACACGTCCCAATCGCTCCAGCTTGGCTCTTTTACTTCGGTCCGATTCGGGCGTTTAACAGGGTCCTTTGTGTTCTTTCTTCTCTGCTTCGCTGTAACTCCAGATTCTTGAGGTTCAATACCAATAAAATTACGTAGACCCAGTCGCCGAAACGTTTCCCCCCCCTTTTCTCTCTTCTCACGGCTTTTACTGTTAGGGCTGGTCGATTGCAAAAGAACCGGGTCGGCATCTGATCAACAAGTGCCTCAGATCGCCGATGAATTGAAGTGAAGGAGCTGTTTACCTTCCCGCGTCAAACACATTCAGGGTACGAGTGGGAAAAGGGTAGAGAAAATAAAAAGAAAGAAAAAAAAAAAAACAACAGAAAAGAGCAAAAGAAGCAGTATGGTCATGGGAGTACACAAGCACTGCTAGCTTAACGGGACCTGTCTGACAGCAGAGTGTGCACTTTCGAGATGTTTATGGCAAGGTGTTTACTGGGGTGCCGGTCAGATTTGGGTAGAGGTGGGTGAGTGAGTCACATTCACTGTGCATGTGTGGTTGCTGAAACACCGCACTTTGGAGAGAGAGAGAGAGACGCCTCTACCGTCGTCAGGCGCTAATTAATTATGATTAAGCCCTTTTTTTTCAGTGACGGCAGACCTCAACAAGACAGCTCGATAAGTTTATCAAGTGAAAAATGGTATTTGCACATCGAAAAGCGAGTGTTTGGAAGATAATGGGCATTTTTAAGAATCGAAACAGCCGTTACATTTCGTTACATACCCAACTCTCCCCCTCCCGCCTCTGCTCACGTTGGAGCGTGTAAACTCCTGTCCCAAATACACTAAGTATTATGTGTATTATAATTATGTGTGATAAACATTATGATACATCGTGAAGGTATGTTCATAAATTCATCGTCATTCTAGTGATATAAGCATTCAACCAAATAACTGTAAAAAGCTATCGTATATTGAAGACTAGGTGGGGATCCGTGCGGATAGGGTTGGGGGAGGGGGAAGGGGGAGTAAAATGTGAGCAGGATATAAGGATATCACCATGAGAGATAACAATATCAGGACTTTTTTACCAGTGAGCTTCAGAGGCACCAACGAACGTAATTTGATTTAGTTGTCGTTTAGAGGTTTGCTGTCAGAACAAATTTACTATGATAATGAGGATCAGTTCATAACCATCATCATCGTTATAACTGTCTATTGTGTGGGCGCTTTACCCAATTTCTTCAACTGGCTCTGAGCGGCCCGAACTGACACGCATGCGCACGTGAATCACAAGCGTTCTCTCACACACTGGACATGAACACATTACAATTTTTGGTTCAAGGGGTCTGCTCAGCAATTGAAAAATCGGAATTTTGAATTACATTCATTTTCAAATTTTGTGGGCTGAACATTTGCAAAGTAGAGTTGGAGGAAGCCGGAGTACCCGGAGAGAACCCCCCGATGGACGATCGGCCCGAATGAACAGCATATAACGACTATCATTTCCTGTGTTGATAGATCACACACACAAAAAAAGATCAAGCCAGTCACAGCCAAAAAGCTTGCACGATATGAATCGAAACGCAATCGTTGGTGCCTCCAGTATTACCAGTTCCCCCGAACAGAATATAAAGACAGGTCATGCGACACGGCTCTTTAGCAGCGTTCAGTGTCATGGAAAGTTTCCTCCTACGACTTTGAGCATGATGACGTATTTCGTAATCGGATCGTCATTGGCGTACTCTTTGTGTCAGGCAAAGATCAGTTCAGTGTGAATGAACCCTTTCGCAGAAGGGACCTGTCATAAATTATTCTAAAGACCATTGTAAATGAGGTAAAGATCGTGCTAAGAGCGAGGACTGAGACCCTTATGACTGAATGCAGGTTGCATGTGTGTGTATAGGTTTCGGAACACGAGCGAATGCGGCATTTTATTTTTGATATTCATTTCAGTGTTTGATAAATGGACAGTGACACATGGTTACTTCGTTCCGCTCTCGTTGTTCCTTCTTATGTTGTTCCTGGTAGTGTTTGCACTTTAGTTGGAATCTAGCAGCAGCATGTCTAATTTATGCAGTTCAACTGGCATGTTTTCACGTCACTGTCCGTTATGGAGTTACCAAAATCCAATGCTCCTACGGGGTCCCGAATAAAATCTTGACTTGACTTCTCAATTTAAGTTTCTCTGAATCATTCGTCAGTTTTCAGTGGTGTGCCCTGCTTACTCTAAATAACCCCCTCCCCCTCGCTCACACACACACACACACACACACACACACACACACACACACACACACACACACACACACACACACACACACACACAAAGCTGTGTGACTAGTGGGACTAGTCTTGTCAAAATAAATCCGATTTGATCTTCCTTTCATCTTTTGTGCAGTCGGTCTGAATTCATCAGTGTTCATCTGGACTGTTCAGATATCTAGGACAGTTGTCTCTACCCCACCCCCACCCCCCCTCAACTCCATCTCCCCGTCCCCCCCCCCCCCCCCTTCTTCCCCTCTTCCTTCTCCCCGACCAACCGTTCACAGTCGCACACGTGACGGAGAAGTAAAACACCCCAAACCACCACTCCTTTGTATTTGCCATCTCCATTGTTCGATTCGAAGACCCCCGACCCAGAGGACCGAAATACAGACATCACTAAATTAAGATCAGGTCTCACAAGAGATGAAAGGTAGGGGGAACGGGTGGTTTTCACATTAGTCCTTCCTCGTTCCGTAATTCTAACGGTCACAGCGGCTCCTTAGCAACATCAAGCGGCTCAGCACCTGAGATGTCCATAAAATCGCCGCTGAGCAGACGACAATTGCAGAGTTAGCACATCGGCCATCTCGCGAACAGTAGCCGACACCGCCTACTGGGTCCGAATTTCCACCCGACAAAAAGGCGGTCTTGTAGTCATGTGAGCGACTGACAATGAGTATGAAGCCCCCCCCCCCCCCTCCTTCCAACCCCCAACCTCCTGCCCCTCCCTTGACCATGGAAGCCTGGAGTTAACACATATGCAAACCGCATTCGAAACCACTCACTGTGTCCAAAGTATCCGCCCTTAGGTGATGTGAGCGACTGACAGTGAGTATCCCCCCCCCCTCCTCCCGACTGACAATGAGTATGCCTCCACCACCACCCCTCCCCCCTTGCCCATGACCATAACTGTCGTAACGGTCGTGTAGCGTAACCAAGCTCCCACCACGCACTCCAACTCAGTACGCAATCGTCATCATGGGAAAAAAGAAACGCCGCCAAGAGGAGCTGTCAAAGCGAATGGCGAATAAAAACCGGAGTGACGCAGGGACAGAAATTCTTGGTGCAGAATCAAACCGTTAGTACGCACCAGGGCACAAAAACCCCCCTCTTCTGTAGGTAAGAAAACAAATTGACAGGGGGTGGTAATAGCGCGGAGAGCAGCGAGGACTGAATGAACTTCGCTATTCTCAAAGACTGAAGTGCCTTCTTGAGTGGGCAGCACTGTGAGCCGAGCTCAGAGTCTGAGATGGCAGTTCGGCTACTGAACTCAACGACACTACAAGGCCAGACTGCCGTACAAGTAAGGAGGTCGTTCCAAACAGTGTTGGTTTTGAGCGAACCAGATATGTGGCCATGCGCAGACACTAGTTTTCAAACCAAGTTAGATAGTGCTGGTTGTTTTGCGGGTTTGTAGTAATACGTGTAGTTGTTCGTTTGCTTCTAGTTTAATATTTGTGTAATTTGTTGCCGTTGTTGACTGTGTACGGTGGTGTTTTCGAAATCCCACTCTCTGATTGTGGGTGATGGGTACAGATAACATTTCAACTGGTTGAATATTGAACTTGCTGTATGTGTCTTAGCCTTGAGTATTGTGTTATTAGTGTTGAAACTGGTCATACCTAGGTTACAAGGAAGTCACATCATACGTGTATACGAAGGATGTGGGGGTGGAGAAACATATCCAACATTGGTGCTTCGCAAAATCAAAAACAGAAGAAAACGAAAGAAAACCAGGCAAACATCCCTCCAAAACGCACACACACACACACACACAACAACAACAACAACAACAACAACACACACACGCGCGCGCGCGCACGCATGCACGCACACACACACACACACACTCTTGCCCCCTTGACACAACACCCGGTAAAACTCTAAGCGAACACACAGACCAAAACACCCACCCCCGCCCCCCCGGCCCCCCCCCCCCCAGACGAATCTCCTAGCCTCCCAGTCATCATTTATTGTACACCCCAACCTGAGCTCAGGTGCGTAAAGTTTTTACCTGGTCTACCTCCAAGCCCCGGCAGCGCCATTGTGATCCGCCTTTTGTCCCCGTGGCTGAGCATCGCGGCGGTTATTTGGCCGTTAGCTGCTCATTAGACTGGCTGCAGGTTCGAACACGAATCGGTCACAACAAGGCTTTTGCCTCTTTTTGCCGCTCGCTTCGATTACCTTCTCACAGTGATCGGGACAGTGGCGACTCGCTATGAGGGAGCGTTCCGGTTTCTGACTGCTTAGCAGCGCTGCCGTTATGGACATCTCTAGCGTGCTATGCATGCTGAAAGGTGTTGAGAGGAACCGGGTGCAACAGTCCTACGGACATTTCCAACAATAAAATTACAGTAGATTTTTTTATTTTTTATTATTATTATTATTTTTTTAATTGAATTTATTTTATGTCTACGGATACGCGAAGGTTTTGTTCGGAACAAAATGAAACATACACTGAGATTACAAACCAACGTGGCAAGCACGCAACTGGTTTTAAGGCTGCTGTCAAATGGAACAAACATCGAAAACGGCTGGAACAAGAGTCCCCCACCCCCCTCAAAAACAAAGAGAGAGAAAAAAAGAGCAAAGACATGTTGTAGCCATACGTCACACGGGAGGAACATAGAAAAACGCTGTGTTCGATTGTGTTCGATGTTTGTTCGGACTAAAAACGCCTCTCGTGTGAATTCATTCCGCAAGCCCCAAATTCGCCATCTCCCCCTCCCCTCCCTTCCCGTCCCTCTCAGTCTGTCTGTCTGTCTGTCTGTCTCACCTTGCGTTGTCCATACACACAAGCCTACGATGTAGATGGTCATAGACACAGCAATGGCTATGTACATGCATAACAAGTAATTTGCCACTAAGAGGGGAAAATGAAAAGAACAACAAACTTTCAGCCTGTGTGCGATGGATTTCCGTACAGGTGACAAATGAAGCGTTCCTGCCTCGCTTAGCCTGCGTCCTAGCTACCCGACTAACGGTACCCGAAACACGTCAGTGCAGATCGAGTTTTGATAGGAAGATAGCCCTGGAGAAAACAGTTTAAATGAAGCATTAAACAGCGGAATAGAGCGACCGCTGAATGAAGAGAGAACGGGGCAGTGAATGAAGCAGCAGACTGACTGATTATCATCTGCTTTCGAAACAGAGCATCACATGCAGTGTACATTATGATCATGGTCTGTACTGGGACATGTTTTATGAAAAATCATTGGACTGAATTAGGACGTTGAGAGGAATTATTCATCAAACTTTCATAGGTTTGCAAAATAAAACCCTTTTTCGTATTTCAAGTTGCTAATGTTTGAGTATCCCCGATCCGGAGGGGGGAGGGGGGGGGAGTGGGAGAGGGTAGTGTACCAGGGGGAGAGGGTAGTGTACCTGTCTCTGTCTGTGTCTTGTGTCTGTGTCTGTCTGTCTGTCTGTCTGTCTGTCTCTCTCTCTCTCTCTCTCTCTCTCTCTCTCAGTGTGCGTGCCTCTCAGTGTGTGTGTGTGTGTGTGTGTGTGTGTGTGTGTGTGTGTGTGTGTGTGTGTGTGTGTGTGTGTGTGTGTGTGTGTGTGAAAGAGAGACAGACAGACAGACAGACTGAGAGAGGCGTGAGAGGGGCGTGAGCGTAGTTAGCTGTGTGTCAAACCATCAACTACCGCCGCCAGTCAACGTGATGGGACGTCAGTTTCAAACTGCCAGACCGGCCCACAGATAACGACTGTCCACAACAGCCGTGGATCGAAACCTCAGCACAGAGGACATTGTTCGAGTCGTCCTGTACGGACCAGCTTCTACGTGATGAGAATTCTTTTAAACTTTGATGTCGTGTCATCTCGAGGGGCTGGCGAGGGCCCTGAACGCAGCCACTTGAAGACTATCGCGAGGGATGGGTGCCGCGGTGACACACAGGCATTGCCGAGTCCCCTTGTGAAAATGTCAAAACGACTCGCTCTTATCTGTCCGATTCGATCCTTTACTCGAGATATTGGTGTTAGAAGTAGGGGCTACCGAAACTCGAGTACGAAGTCTGGTAAAAAGTATCTGTCGCATGTTTAAGAAAGAAAACACAACATAAAATCCTCTTTGGGCTTTCAAGGTCGAACAGGTCTTCTACTTTCCTCTTTTCTTCCTCTCCCCTTTTTCCCTACGTCTTTACATTTCATTCAATATTTTACGCCAATTTCTACGCCACGCTTGTAATTAAACCGGCTCAGATGAGCACACATATAAGTTTTTACTTGTGGTGCTCGGTTACAATGCTGTCTACTGTTTAACGCAGATCTTTCCACGAATTTAAAATAAAAAAAAATTTAAACCAACAGGTCGTGATATTGCAATCGAACGAAGTTGTATGTAAGATTTGTTTGGCACGCTGACTTTCATTGCGCCTCAGCAACATTGCTACTGCCAAGCTTGGGGCCAAACAGCGACATAGGCACACCTGAGCCACAGTCCTCATCAGGTGGTCAGAGGAGATAACGTATCTTACCAGCATGATTTACCGTGCTTTGCATTCTTACCGGAGAGCTCTAGGCCCCGTTCTGTACCAAGTCTCCACCCTCCTCTTGTGCTTTCTCTGCCACGCTTTACCCCTTCTTCTCAACGGTCAGCCCGCCTCCTCAGCCACTCAGACTCATTAACTTTCTCTGGTGTGAGAAGAACCCTGCAGTGCACTTAAGCAGTCAAGATTTATAGTCGATTTCACAACAGAGTGGTCGAGATACGGTGTTAAAAAATCCAGGCTTATTACGTCATAGAGTCTACGGGAGACAATTCCTTAATTTTTTTTTTTTTACGTCCAATATCCATAATGGTGGCCCCCATGACAAAGAATTTTCAGCGGTGTATTGCATCAGTCGAAACAAACAATTGCGTTTTTTGCTGGTTGCTCCTTTGTTTTCAGAGTAAAGAAATAATTAAGGAAAAAAACAAAAAAACAATAAGAAGTCCCTACGCTCTGTTGAAAATTAACAAACAAATTATTATTGTAGTTCATGAATACTAAATAACAAAGAAAACATGAGAAGAAACCAGAAAGAAAAGAAACTATGACCACCACCACCCCCCCCCCCCCCCCCACACACACACGTGAAACAGTAAACCAGCATGCACTCCTCATGGTCGCGCACACAAACCCAAAATTTGTCATAATCAGGACAGGAAAGCGCAGTTTTGTCAAAATAACAACCACACTCTAGAAATACGCTATCATTTCATCATACCGACTCCAGGAAGCTACAGATTCTGTCAAAAAAAAAAAAAAAAAAATCCACACGGAGATTGAGAAAACAGACCCAATCGGGAACAGGAAGCGTGCAGAACCACCCAAACCCCCATCCCCCGCCCCCTGCAATATCGTGGTCACTTTTTTAAAAAAGTAGATTGGGGGGGGGGGGGGGAGAGAGAGAGAGAGAGAGAGAGAGAGAGAGAGAATGATAAACACAGTGACAATGACAATGAAACTATATTTCAATGGTAGAAATTTTGGCACATGTGCCAGTTTACAATTTGCCTTTGTTAAACCACGAAGTAAAACGAAGTAAAAGGATAATAATAATGGAAGAAATCAAACCCCCCAAACAAAATCTTAACACAACTATTACACTAAAACGAACTTCGAAGATACCACAACTAAAAACTCGACACAGAGCTTGGCCATATACATTGTAAATACGATTACATTACATGTTGTACACACACACACACGCGCACACACACACACACACACACACACACACACACACACACACACACTTTCTTAATCTTTAGAACAGCAGAAGTTTAGTTATAGTAACCATTGCTTGACCCTGCCGTTGCAGAACGGAACACTAACCTGTTTAAACGAAGCACTGAACTACTAAACAAATCTAAGCACTAAACTTCTATGCTAACTATGAAAGGGGTGGGGAGAAGAGAGAGAGAGAGAGAGAGAGAGAGAGAGAGAGAGAGAGAGAGAGAGAGAGAGAGAGAGAGGCTCGGACAGACAGGCAAACACAAACACAGACAGACAGACAGACAGACAGAGACGTTCAGTCACCCATGAAGAAAAAGTAAAACACCAAAATAGCGGCATCACAAGAATACCAAACGTACTGGAAGGCAGAACCTTGAACCTAGTCGCTCAACGAACGAGACGAGCAGTCGTCCGACATCCCTCCTTTAAATTTTGATGAGAGGGAGTAGTGCACCTTTAATCTTGCCGCCATCAACCTTGTGCCCGCTGCACGTCACCTATTGTTTGCCAACCGCTCCAACGGTCTGATCCCAAGAACCAATCAACCTACATCTTCTGCCCTGCTCTGCCTTGTCTGAACGCTACCCCAGCTCCCAGTAAGGCAGGTGATATCAGTTGTGTCCTGAGGAGAACAGCGCGACCTAACAGACGACAGAGCTCCACACCTCGATATCTTTAAACATTTTCGATCATCTTTCCCCCCTCTCGCGAAATTGCGAGTTTCAGTCCTATCGAACTGATAAGACTGCGATATTCTTGTTCCTAAGACGTTTCTATAGCCCGTGTAGATAGCAAGGCGATTCTAAAATTTGGTTTAAAAAATTAGGGGGAGCATGGCTGTAACGGGATTACCCCGTCATCGCCTCATAATGACATGACAGCGCCCGCAACTGTGCGCGAAAAATACAGAGCCGACGCAGCGAACCTGTTTCATCCACCCCGCCCACCCCGATCAGAAAAACCATCATTATCGTTGGGCGGGCTGAACGGCTTGCTGCTTGCTCAGCCAGTAGAAATCGCCGCGCACTTGACATCCCCGACAGGGCCTCGTTCTGCGACAGGCCATGTCGGCTGCTGACGCATGATGGGATGCAAACACGCATGCTCGGCAGAATCTTCAGTACTCTGAGAGCAGCGGCAGACGACAGCCGCTCGAAAATGTCGCGCCGAAAGCAAGCCAACCCCAGGTCGATCAAAGGTAAGATTTTGACTTATCTTTCGCATCTTTACTCTGTTGTGATGGTGTGGTTTCGTTTTTACGTCGTTGTCGTCTGCTACTGGTTTTTCAACGCGCGGGCGGCCCGTGGGGATGTCGACAGACCGAAAGTTGACGTCCCTGTGTGGCACCGTAGCAGACGATACATGTTCACAGGCGGCGAAAGGCGCTCAGTTCAAACGTGTGTTTTCTACGAAAAATGACTCTTCATCATCTTCTTTCATCCTTGTTTTGGTTGATATGGGAAGAGATCATAGATGTATCTTACCCAGGGAGATTTTTCTTCTTTTACTGATTGCTTGTGTTGTTCAGTACCCGGGGGTAGGCCGGCCATGGCCCGTTGCCAAGATGCAGCTTTATCCGGGATGTGTGTACAGGGGCTTACCCTGAAAACAGCGGTCTCTCGCCACTTGTCGTGTCATTTGTTGCACGCATGCGAAATAACCCCACAGTGACTCTGGCTGGTGCTAATATTGCGTTTGATTGTATGATTTATGACTGAGAAATGAATGCTATGGATGATGTTAAGAGTTTAGGGATAGCTGAGGGGTGTGTGTATCCGTACCGAATGTGTGCACTGAATATGGGTCCGGCAATTTTGTGTCAGTTCTGGTGGATGCAAATGAATTCGGTACAGAGAAGTAACCATATTGATAATGTGTATGATTCAGTTATGCCAGAAATTAGTATAGGAGATGATCAGTGATGACTTGTACCACGAAGAGCGGGGGAAAGAAAAATAATGACTCGAGCTGGATGGGTGTCAGGTGTGAGAACTTGAAATGGGAGCAGAGCTTTCCGTCTCGAATTTCCACCAAGACTGAAGTTATTTTTGTTAGTCTGATGGTGACTAGACTGAGCTGTGGCCTAAATGCTCAGCCTCTGCAACTGATGACATGTCCTCAGTGTCAGTCTACCGGGAAGGTTTAGCTTTTCGTCTTCGGTAGACACGGCTTCACGTTGCGCGATCACGCCCTCCGAATTTTCAGTACCTGTACCTGGTCGGTTTAGACTTAGAGTCACAGCCTGCCTACCTGTGCATCGCTAATGTTTTTACGTTGTATGACATGCATTCACGAGGTGCATTACGAGACAGGTGGGGTGAGATGCTGTGTCGAGGAGCGGCAGACACCGGATAGAAAAACTGTTGCCGTATAAATTTCTTACTTTACACGGATCTGAGTTATGCACCCCAAGAGGCGTGAGGTGTTTTGCGGCGAAACTGAATCACTGTTGCCAACATCCGCTCACCTCTTGACTTGTTATCTTATTGTTGTCCCCTATTGTGCGTACTTGAGTCACATCTCTCTCTCTCTCTCTCTCTCTCTCTCTGACACCGACACACACACACTCTCTCTCTTTCTGACACTGACACACACACAAACACACACACACACACACACACACACACACACACACACACACACACACACACACACACACAGAGAGAGAGAGAGAGAGAGAGAGAGAGAGAGAAATGTTCGCAACACAGAGACGAGAAGGTGAGATGAGGATGACGAAGACGACGACGACAATGATGATGATGATGATTTGCCTCAGCTCTAAATCCACTGTCAGTTTACATCAGGCCTTTTTTTCACCACGAATGGATAGAGATGAGTTATGGTTCGACGCAGAGCGGAGGAAATTCTTGAGTAATGACAACCCAGTTTTGACAAAGATGTCCCCCCCCTGGCGATCCAGTTTCATCACCCACCCCGACATTACCCCACCCTTCGG
Organism: Batillaria attramentaria; assembly: GCA_018292915.2. Classification (NCBI taxonomy): domain Eukaryota; kingdom Metazoa; phylum Mollusca; class Gastropoda; family Batillariidae; genus Batillaria; species Batillaria attramentaria. The sequence continues at coordinate 773,040 of JACVVK020000331.1, read as the reverse complement.
GTTTCCTTACCCCGCTTTTAAGCAGCTCAGCCTCCTCGGCCAGGCCGTCTCCATTCTGTTGAAGCAAAGAGAAGGATTAACTTACATTCCACCCGTTTCTCAAACGAAATTGCGGATCAAGTTAGTGGTAGGGGTTTCTGAGTTGCATGTGGGTTGGCGTGCCCAAAATGACGGTGACAGTGTCACGAAACTGCATATTTTGCTTTCTTTTGGCAGTTTTATGATTACATGCGGTCGCAGCTGGCCTAGGTGTAGAGATGCTTGTCACGGCTGTTGCTGCAGCTGCTGCTGCTGCTGCAGCTGGTGCTTTCGGTATCAGTACTGTATCATCTTCATCATTAGCAGGGGAGCCGGGGTGGCCGAATGGTAGAGCGTTGGACTTCTAATGCTCGGGTCGTGAGTTCGTATCCCGGCTGGAGCCGAATATTTGTGCTGGCTTTTTCATCGTTGCCCCGTCTTTGATATCACCCGTATGTGGTGGAAAAGGACGTTAAACCCCTAAACACTCACCCACCCACCCACCCTCATCATTAGCATCATTGTGACCATCACCCCTTACCGTTAGTATTAGTGAAAAATGAAGTGGCTACTTTCGGCTTTTGCAAGTTCTGTATATATTCTGCTTCTCTTATTGGTTTATCATTTTTCTGTTGTCCTTTTTTTTTGTTGGGGGGGGGGGGGGGCAAAAGTAATGAAGGGAATCTGTTGAGGGGTTTTTTTTTTGTTTTTTTTATCTCCCACTTTTTTTTAATGGCGTCGAGCTTTTATCCTGATTGATAGGGACTACACTGGTTATAACCAGACACATCTGCGAACGAAATCCCCCCCTCCCCTCTTCCCCCCCCCCCTACCTCATCCGTGTGTTATGCAACTGACAGAACCAGCCAAAGGCTGTTTCACGATCTTGTCCCACATACCCCATATTAAGGGTTTAGAAATCGTTTACTCGCTCAGTTATGTCTCATGCTCAGGAAGATGCATTGAAGATGAAAGAGGAAAGAGACGACTGAACAGGTGTGTGTCAGTCTATTTCAGGAGACCATGTCTCCAATACCTAAGCCACATATATAATTATGTACACTGTACCTGAAAAGTTGCCACTTTTCTAGATGTGTCTGTCGTTATTGCATTCCTCAAGGCTCCTCCGCCCCTCTTCCATCCACCAAAGAGAATAAAATAAATAAATAAACAAATAAATAAATAAATGGAAAATTGACGGACATAGACAGTAACTGCGTTCATCCTGTGACACAAGAACGGTGCGATTTACCATGATTTTTTGTTTGTCCACTAGTAAGCTCTTGTATGTAGTGATGTGTATCAGGGCAACTTTGATCATTCGATAACTACTTTTGACTTCGTCTGCTGTCGTCATATGTCTTGCATTCCGCGCTAATCTATCGTTTGAGATTCCAGGAAAGGTTGAATGGAATCCTTGGCCCACTCTCGTAAGATATAGCTGGTGTTGATAAAACGTTCTTCAGGTCCATCAGAACCGCCTTAGAAGTGGCTCTTCGCAGACTTGTCTGGGTGTCTGAAGAGGGTTTGACACTGAACTTTAGTGGGAAGAAGAGGAAGCCTCTCTCTCTCTCTCTGCCCCCCCCCCCCCCCGCCCCCTACACACACACACACACACACACACACACACACACACTGACACACACACACACACACCACCACCACCACCAACAGCAAGCGGAAAGTTCATATCTTTGCCAGTCATGTCAGCATTGGACTTCACGTTTTGTTACCCTACGTTGTAACTTGAGTAATTAGGAACGCGTCTTGCAGTCAAATAGTAGTCAGTATACTGTGCTCCGGCTGTGACCTTGACGACTTGCTCGGGCAGGTATCAGTGCTACGGAAACAGACTCATTGTATTTGCATCTCACATTCAAACGGCCGAATGTAGCAACAGGTCCGTGGTCTTTATCCCGCCCACCGTCCACCACTCCCCCCCCCCACCTTCCTCCCCCCTCCCCTCCCCTCCTTCTCTGTTGTTTAGAGGCGCACAATAAGAACCTGACTAGAGCTGTAAAGATTCTACGGTGCCTGACTAACGTATCACAGTCAAGTACTTGTACGTGTGAGGTATTTTCGAGCTGTTTGGACGGGTACCACGGTATCAGCTCATCAGGAGGAGATTGCGTGCTGTCCCTAGCCGGCGCTGTGCACCAGAGAGTACGTGATTCTACGGGCTAAACTCCAGACTGGGCATGGCACCTGACTCTGTCTCCCGCACCCGCTGCACTTGTCGTTCTGCAAGGTCTGTTTGGGCAGGTATCACGGTATGGCACCTGACTGTCTCGCGCAGCCGCTTCACTTGTCCTTCTGTAAGGTCACTTCGGGCTGTTCGCGCAGGTACCACTATATGGCACCTGACTCTATCTCCCACGCCACCCGCTTCAGTCACCGGTCGCTCTAGCTGTCCGCTTGATGCAGGTATCAACAGGACCTGGCCTCCGATTATTGATCTGACAGGGCCCCGCACATTTGTATTTGGGGTCTACTCTGTCTCCCAGGGGCGTTGCTAGGGCCCTCAGCACCCGCTGTTTGACAGCCTCATACCCCAGCTTCGAGTGGAGGGGCTAAGTGCGAGTCGCCAGTCTTACGTGAAGGGGAATATATTTGGGGGGATGGGGGGGGGGGGGTTGTCTTGGCTCTTGCGAGCTTTTAGCGTCAGTATGAAGCAGCAGAAAATGGGTAGGTCAACATGTAATAGAATATTGTTCATGTCCCACGCAATACTTGATAAGATCAGTGAATTAAGTTTGTTAGCATCTACATTCAGCGTACACGTTTTCGCTTTCTCTGGCTCTTTCACACAAAAAGAGAAATCGTTGGTGTGTTAATTTGCATAATTATACATGCAAGTCTCAAAGAGACGAAGAGTGCCATAGGGAAGAAGGAAAGGGAACGACAACAATATTCATCTGTCTATGCCTTCCTGCACCCTGAAGTATGATGATCAGGTCATCATAATGGTCAGTTAGGATGCGAAGTCGTGCAAGAGGCTGAGTGTTGTTGGATTTGCCAGCTGGTCGCGTCCCTCGCCATTTCGAGGGCTCGTGTCCGTATCTCGGCTGCAGCGGGACATCCATTGTCACGAACTAAATTGCGTGACCGCAATTTCAGTAAACACTCCAAATCCCCAGCGCAAATATGTTTGCATCCTGTGTATCCGACACGTATCCGCCCCCCCCCCCCCCCCCCCTTCCCCAACCACTGCCATCGTCGAACCGCCCCTCTTCGCCTGCACCCCCCCACCCCTCTTTCCCTCTCCATCCACCCTACCTTTCCCTGACTGACACGCCCCTTTCCATCAAAGTCGAACATCATCCAAACCCTGTCTCGTGGCATCTCATTTCTCTTTGCAAATACTTAAGTCCGCCTTTTACAGGAAGTATTAAATTTCTCATCCTGTTCTCAGCCCTGGTCGGACCCTAACAAATCTGGAGAGTGAAGGGGGAGAGCCGAAAAGTGAAAGCAGATTTATTATCAGTACCAAGCAATATTGCTGAGGAGAGGTTAGGCCCAGGAAGGCTGGAGCAGGCAGGTACAGTACGTCGCGTGCATGCATGTACCCGGGTACCCGAGGGGTGTCACTCACGGTGCCGTGCTGGCTGCCCTGACAACACCCGCTGACTCAGGATGGGGGGTGTGCGTGGAGCAGAGCTCTTACCCTGCGATTTGCCTTTTCCGACACTCGACTTTATGAGAGGTGGCTCTGAACGACTAGGGCCGTGCGTACTGAGAGGCCGGGTGCGGCATACCCATAATTATGCAGGATACCTTTCGTGATTATTTGTATACGGTAACGCCAGTAACGGGTTCTTTTTCATTGATTTAAAAAAAATGGTGAAGTACAACTGTACTGATATACTATAATTTACTGATCCACGCCGGATAGGGCAAAACAAGGTGACGTAAAAGGCGTCCTTATCTTCAGTCCTTATTTTATTTCCGAAAGGTTGACTTTTACTTTTGTGGACAACTTCTTTAAAATACACATGCATGTTAATGTTGAAAAATCGTATTTAGTTTCACGCGGCCTCTTCTATTCACCTGTCTTTGGGTCAGTCGTGAGATCGATTTCCATCTGGCATATTCCTCGTTGCCCCGTCTTTGATACCACCCATCTCAGGTGGAAAAAGGACGTTAAAACCCCAACTACACCAACCAGCCTGTCATCCACCTTTCTTATCAGTGTCCACCTGCTGATGACCAGGACAGTCAGCCCCGCTGCATGCATTATCATAACTTACAGACGTCCTCCTTGTCTGCGCTCCGGTCACCTCCTCCTTTAAACAGGTGTAGGGTAGGACAAGCACGTGAAAGGCAGCTCGCGCACCGGGATGTTTGATCAAGACCTTATTTACATGTGGTTTCAAGCACCAGGAGTCAGAGGCCGAGATGCGAGAATGTATTTATTGCGTCTGACGCCAAAGCCGGGCAAATATTAGACGTTCAATACATCTTTCGATATTAAAGGGGGTAGGTCGCATAGCTGCGTAGCGCGGGCTGAATGGGGTAGAACAGGGGGAGATGAGAGAATCTTGAGCCGGGGTAGGGGCCAGGGGGGCAGGGCTGGCTACGTCAGTGTGTGGGGCAAGTCCAGACTCAGTCTGTCTGCAGCCACCACCCCTGGTAGGTACGGCAGATACCCGCGAAGAGTTTTCATTACACGCTGACACGCAAGGCCACTACTCGAATGGCTCTTGAGATTTTTTTTTTTTTTTTTTTACTTCTTCTTCTTTCTAAACGTCATAGTATTCCGTTGAGCAGGTTACACGTGTGAATGTTGGTTGCTGTTCTGATATCGCTCCTTTCTTTATTGCGTCTATCCTATCACCAGCTGCCCAGATCCAAGCGTTGTGTGTGTTCCTCTATTCTCTTCTCGGAATCTTCATGTGCTAACGGTTGACACTTCGATATCACTCACGAGCCATGCAATATACTTCGGTCAACACACACACACACACACACACACACACACACACACACACACACACACACACACACACACACACATCACCGGAAAACCCTTGTATCGTTGTAAAGCGAACACACTTTTTGTGAAACGATTGCTTCCTCGGTGTCGAGAAAATGAACAGTCGCTAAGTTGTGAGGAAGGGCGCGGTCGGGGGGGGGGGGGAGGGGCGGGGTCTCGGAGAAGCCGTTAGGCAGGGGTCATGCAGAAGTGTGCAAGAAGGGCCACTAAAAGATGGCCCTCAGTGACCTCACTGCCTCACTCAAGGACACTGTCACCAGCTTGATGTCGACTCATAAAGATACAGCTCAAACGGGATTGGCAATTCACGTTACTGCGTAACTATACAACCCAGAAGAATGTATATGAAACCGACATGCATATCATCAGTTTGACGATGCAGCTTACAACACAACAGTGCTGTTGAAGATGCATGCTCCTTTCTCTACGTCCCCTGGCCAAGTAAAGCTAAAGCTGCAAATGAACAAAGTAGTATCCTCGGCCGTCTGGAAAGTGGGCGTGCTTTGTTCAAAATTAACGAAAACGTGGCTTAGCGTAAATTCGATAATGCATTTTTTTTTTTTTTTTTTTTACAGTGCAGCTGAGCATTTTCTCCTAAATCCCAGCACTAATAAATGGGCAGTCGGTGCAGGTGAACGCAGCCCCAATCAGCCAATACTTGTACGTGTACGTGCACAAGCCGGGTTGTGAGTCATCTCTGATCTTGCCACTGTTCAAAATGCACGAGTGCACGAACCTTTGGTACGCCATTAAAATTTAAAGCGCCTCTTGAAAAAAGTCTTCTCCTCTGAGTGGCTTAAAATACAGGTGTTCCCTTTGATGAAAAGGCACACAAACTTACAGCGGTAACAGCGGTACTCGAAGATTTCACCTGTACTGTCCGGCTTTTTTGTGGGCATGTGTTTTAATTGCTATTGATTATCGACCAAACACACTATTTTTCGTCTTTCGGGGGAATTTCAGCTGTCACTTTGCGGTTTTTACAAACAAACTGTAGAATTGTGTCTATTTTTTCTTACATCTCGAGGTAGTATTGCAACACATTGTATCAGCTGTCGCGGTCTTTTTCGTCGTCTACTCAGTTGCTTGAATTAATAAGATACAATACATATGTTTGGACAAAAAGGACAAAAAAAGACAAAACCAAATTCCAGTCGGAACAAAAACTGTTTTTACTTTAAACGGAGAAATCAATTAAATAAGTTTTTCTCGACTTACCACACATTTAAAAAAAAAATGGATGTAGTCTAGGTTTCAGCATGACGTTCCCAGCATGAGTTTTGCATAATCTTGTTCTAGGTACTTGTGTGTTGAGAGTTTGTTTTCCGCCTGATTCGATTTCACTGCAGGGCGTGGAGATATTGGAAAGCTGGGATCAAAGTACCTACCCCTCTTCACTGATAACGGTCTTGTCAACAATGAGATTAAAAAGAGCGAGGATCGGATACCCGAGAAGTTGATTTTTAGGTTGAGTTTCGGTGTAATTAATTGTTGTGGAGGCTTTGGTGGTGCTGTCTTGTTTTATGGTTTCCTCTTTGTTTCAGTTTATTGTGTTTGGCGTGTTGTAAGTGTTGATATGTGTTGGTGGTACAGTTCTTACACCGACTTACATTGGTGTTTCAACAGTTTCATGATTGCAAACTTTTTTTTTTCTTTTTGCCGGATTATACTTTTAGCGTTTAAAAGCTGAACTTAAACCTTTTTACATCGATCCATACTTTCTGCACGAAAATTGGTGTTTCATTCTTTGGGCATGAATTATCTATCATTTGGCTCAACCGGGTTCCTTTCACTAGTTTTAGCCACCGCCTGTATCTTCAGCCTACAGTATACAGTGTAGGGGCACATGCTTCAGTTGTGGGTTTCTGGTCGTTCCTTCATTTAGCGTTTGCCAGTCAGTTTTGTGAGTACATGTTGTGAACGAAAATGCTTGTGTTCCCTATTTGACTAGTAAGAAAACCGTCAACTCCAGTTTAGTTTCCGAGAAATCTCAACTGAAGTCCCACGACAATAGCTTCGCTGCACGTACAAGCCTCTCGTGTGCCGTATATTACTCTCAGCGTATGTCACTGTGGCAAAACTGTTCAAGAGGCCCATACTACATCAGCCTGTGCATGCTGGTGAAGATTACGGGTTATAGGCACTAGAGAAGTGTTTAGACGTTGTATTACATACACGCACACACACCAGCCCCCCCCCCCCCCCTTTTGTGGTGGGGACGGGACCAAGGGGGGATGGGTTGGTATCAAAGTTGCCATGGTGCAGTTTTGGCACAGGTTCAACGTCGACGTGGGTACGGGTACATTTGATGAGGGAGGCCCTGCTACCCGCACCCGTCTCGGGGCCAGGAGTCTGTTGTGCCAGCTGACAAAGCCTGCTTAACTTGCCCGCTCGAAACATTACCACCAAGAGGTCGGGTGGGGCGGGGTGGACACGGGGTGGTGGTGGTGGTGGTGGTGGCTCAGTCTGGATGGTGGAGCATGTAGTCGGTGGCTGCCAGAGCCAGAAATTCTGAAGTAAAGTTACGCATCACGTGCAGTAAACAGGCACTGTGCTGTGTGCCAAGTTTGATAACCTTTCGTGTCTCCCAGCACTTAGAATATTCCTCTAGAATTACAAAACGGCCATCACCCTCAGATTCCCTTGTCAGTTTATTGGGGTTGCGACCTCAGTTGTATTCATAGTCGTTTCACGCTGCATTCAAAAGCTTACACTCCGCTAGTAAAATTATACAAGGGAAGCTGATGTTGGTCAGTCATCCGGCACTTGAATTGTTTCCTCCTTCCTTCTAGTGAAACGTCTCGATTCTGTGTTTAGAACAGATTTATTCCGGGGAGCAACAGTCATAAACAAATTACGAGCAGTATTGGCGTGAAACCAATATCGTGATGCTGCTAAGATCGCGTGACTTGTCAGTAGCGCTCCTAATATGTTGCTGAAGTCAGCTACAAAGCAAGATGAATCGAAATAGTTCAAGCGTCACGGGTGACTTTGTGTGTGTGTGTGTGTGTGTGTGTGTGTGTGTGTGTGTGTGTGTGTGTGTGTGTGTGTGAGGGGGGGGGGTAACTAATCAGCGTTATTCCAGATGAATTTCAGTCGCTGCTGTTTTTTTGGAAGATGTCAGACTGTTCAGACGGCACAGTTAACTGGATCTTCAGCCAGCGTTACTACTGGGGGTGAATTTCAGTCGCTGTTGGTTTTCTGGATTCTGACTCGAACAATAGGGCTTCCACTGCATGCCGTTACACGCCGGCATCTTTTGAGTGTAACCTAGGCATATCCGCATGATTGAAAGGCATCAGCAGCCGCCTGAACAGGCAAATTTTGCCCCCCGGGATAACCACTGCTTCCAAAGCTGGACCAGCTTTGCGCGTTCAAGCGTTAAGGTATCCGCCAATGACAAGCAACGGGTCGTGCCAGGGTTGGATACCCAGTCTCACGAACTCTGTGACCCATAGACTGGAAAATGGGAGACAAAATTTATTCTGTTCTGTGTTTGTTTGGCAGAATGAAATAGCTGTTGATTGATTGATTGATTGATTGATTGATTGATTGATTGATTGATCAGTATTTTTTCTCTCATTGCGTGTTTGATTTCCGTTTCGGGTGTTTCAAATATAATCAAGTTTTTTCCTCCAAATTTCTTGGAGTTCCCAGTTGTTTCTGAACCAGAGATATACTGAGCCAGGGATCTTGTCACGTGTCTTAGTCCCCAGTGATAGATGGAAGGCACAAAGAGAACTAGATGTCCTAACGTTACACTTGAAAATAGTGGCTTCCAGTGGGGTGGACCTGGCTGGTGGATAATGGCAGATCTAGTGTAGCGTGGCTGTAATCCGCCTGACACTGCAGCCAGCTAGCTGCTACCTACCCGTTCGGGTATGTGAGCACGGGAAGGGGTAGCTGCATAACGGTGCCAGCCCACGGCCTGGCCAGCAACAATTGCTCACGTACGCTCATCGAACATCTATGTAGGTGTCCGCTAAATGCTGTTCACTCTTGCCAGAATAATATGTACACAGCACTACTGCGGCTGAGTGAGCCGTCGGGAAGCTTGCGTAATACCCAGCATGGGTTCCCCTACAGGTGCCTGCCTACGTCTTCTCTTTCTTTACTGCTGTCCTTGACTACCTACCTGCCGACATACCCTTTTTTCTATTCTACTCGTGTTGCTGACCCCTACCCTTGTCCGATCTCATTATTGTCCACCGGAACCTTGAGGCTGACTCAAACAGTTGGGCCTCGGCTTGGGTGACCACTCGGTCCAGCCGCTGTATTTGTCGTCCATTGTTGACCGAGCCGTTAGATCGGTGATTTGCCGGATTCAGGTGGCGACGTACCGTTAACATCTATACTGCCTGTCGGGACTTGCATCTCGTCCCGCTGAACTATTCCACCCGTAACACCTCGATTCAGCCACCTTAAGGTTTAGATCCTTTTATGAGGCTCTCTTTTTGCTCCGATGCTTTTGCAGGCAGTCTTTCTTTCTTTCTTTCTTTGGCGTTTCGGTTTCCCAGCTCGCCTTTCGACGATCTCGTTTCATCATTCGCCGTTATTTCCTCCACCCCCTTTCTCTCTCTGGCTTTTCTTTCTTTTCTTCTCCTTCCTCACCCCACCCGGGCTCATTTGCGAGCGTGTGTATGGGGTGTGAATGTCTGTGGGTCAAAACGGCAAAGTTTGAGTGACGTAGGTAATAGATATTCCCTCACTGTCACGAAGACCCAGCCCCACGGACAATAGGCCTTCTAGCTCTAGGCCATCAATAAACGGGAAATCTTTTCTTTTCTTTTTTTTCCTACGCGGGGCCGTTAGACGGCCTTTGATGAACGACCGTCCCGTATGCCTCTTCACAGTTGCTTCAACATCTCCCGGTGCAACCAAGCCATCCAGCTTTGTGAACTGTCGGCCGCTCCTGAAAGCGGGTATATACCCAGAACTCGTATTTCCCAGGATCAGGGTGTTTTTTTCAGATGCGCTATCAGCGCTTGGGAAAAGCCCGCGCGTTTGGGCCCCAAGTCATGGCGGATATTGAATACCGGAATAAGGAGGCGCTTTAGGAAAGACTGTAAACCCCTGATACTCATACAATAGATCCTGCAGCTTGATGGAAGTTTCGTGCATCAATGTGTCCATCTGTAGATTATCCTGAAGTGTATCTACGGACAGGATATTGCTTCGTAAGTGACAAAAATATTAAAAAAAGGGAATGTAAACATGTCTGTCAACACTTGCACAGCGCACCACCAGAACACTCGATTACGTCCATGCAAAATTAATGCTGATGGAAACAGAAACACGCTTCTGTTCGCGATAATGCCCTTTGGACTAGACAGGAGGAAACTTTGTAAAGACAAAACAAGGAGGAAGCGAAGGAGGAAAATGTTGTTTTAAAGAGAATCATTTATTATTGAAACTGGCGTTAGTTGGTTTAAAGGTGCCAAGGAGGAAGGCTTCTGGGTGATGACTATACAAGACACTTGAGTCGTTCAAAGTCGATTCAATAACAATAATATGACGTTTTCAATGATTGCATCAGTTATCATTTCCATTAGAACCCGCGACGCTGAAGGGACTGGTTGTTGGGGAGGTGGGGGAAGGAGGGGGAGGGGGGGGCCGAGGAGGTGGGGAAAGGAGAGGAGGGGGGGGGGGGGGCGTTCCCTCTACCGGAGTGGATGGATACTTGACACAGAATAGCCCTCACCGGTTTACAACTTGAGAAGGAAAAAGTGTCTGCGTTATTAAAGATTTTTTTCTTCTTCAGAAACCACATTTGAGAAGACAAAGCTCAAAGGGTATACTGAGAGTCCCCCCCCCCCAAAAGAAAAAAAGAAAAAAGAGAGAGAAGAGAACATATGGAAGAAAGAATAGATTACATCACCTCCTTTCCTCGTTTAATACCTCTGGGTAGTGTTTCAGTTATATTGGACATTTATTCGATAGTAAAATAGAAAGACAGAAGGACAGTAAAGTATTTCAATAAAGTAAAGGATTTTATAGATGTGTTTGTTTCCTTTTCAAGCTGTTTCAGATGTCCAAAATAAATCTCTGTTGATCCAACACGGCTGAGAAGATGGAATTCTGAGACGATGCCATTTCTGAGTAGGAACTGTCTTTATCTTATCATTTACTGCATGCCTGCTACACAGTACAGGATGGTCATTTCTTTGCTTGGGGGTTGGCCGAGCGACTGAGAGGAAGACAAAGAGAGTCTAGATAGCGTATATTGCGAGACATTATGATGCCGGTCAGAACAGATCGTGATGCGGATGTGAAAGTAGGTAACCTATCAAGCTGCGAGTGGGTCTTATCGTCAAGTAGTGAGGACCTCAGTACCTGGCAGACAGTCGCGGTCAGGACCTTTTGAGGATGGAATTCTCACGTCTGACTTCAGATCTTAGGCCTGTGTCTGATAAAATTAATAAAGATACTGAACCTCTCGTCCGTCTGAGAAAGCAGCATCTGTCAGCTGGATCGTGGTCCCACTTACCTCTCTGCACTATCTTGATTACGCGCAGCTTTGAAACTTCTGCTGAATGGACTTGACACAATTGCAACAGCATCTTCGTTTCATTGACTATACGATTTTTATTTCTCGAAATCGCGAACGGGTTAAGAGTAGTCATTATGTGGTGCCCATCTAGAACCCGCATCTAAGGTCAACAACAGTACAGTACCTTCTTTCTGTCATTGTAACGGCCTGTTCATTCCACTGGAAGACTGTTTGACATTGTGGACAGTTTAAGATACGATCACTATATTGTGCCCTTTCAAAATGGGCATCTTGGGGGGACTCTAAGGGGAAGAACAGTACAAACGTATTTCTGCCATCAGTATCGTCAAATGTGACTCTTTAATATTCTAGTGCGGGTTATTTTCACTATTTAAATTAACTTGAAAGGAAGATAGGTCAGAGGAAAAGAAATGTTGTAACGTTGACGTCACTACACTGTCCATCGTTCAAAGACAGAGATTCGAACAATAATTATTGTCACATCTTCGCGTTCGGAAACGTGTTTGTTGGATGTGGGACGTTTTCATGTCGGCGTGCAAATTGTCGGTTTGGCAAACTGCCTCATTGTTTCTGAATCAGTGTTTATAACAAAGCTTTCTGCAAGGTTTCAAAACGCTAAGTCAAGACAACGGTGTTGTCACAGTTCTCCGGAAGTTGGGATCTGCCTTGAATGCTATCGTGATCCAGTTCAGGTGACTCAACGTGTTCTAAACATCATTTGCACCCAGAATGCTCTTTGAAAAGACAAATGACGATACGGTGTTTACACAGTGATTAGTTGCAGGAGATTCACGGAACATTTAAAAAAAAAAAATGTGGTGAGACTGATGACTAATGCAACAGCACCCCGGGTCCACAGGAAAAAAAAGACGAGGACATAACGGTGATCGCCATCCTAGATTATGAACCTCGACCAATGAAACAGAACATGCAGCACAAACACTAAAGGGGAAAAAAAACGGTCGTTGGGTTTAATGAAAAATTTATGTGATAAAGGATAATCTGCCACGGCGGGGAGCTGGGGGAATATTGTATTTGTTTATCCAGCAGGAAGCTTCCTTTCATCTCAATCCCCACAATAATGGCGGTTGCAGATAAAGCATGATCAGAAATGGATTTGGCGAGCTTCTGATAGCGCGGGATACAGCCCCGTGACCCAGGTAGCGGGGACTGGGGGATGGGAATGGATGAGCGAGGATCAGATGGACGCTTAGCTTGGGGTTTGCTGCTGCCTCCTTATCTTCCACCTTAGTCCCTTGCCCCGCCCCTTCTCTCCTTCTTCCCCCCCCCCCTCCCCCGCACCAACCATCCCCTGTCTTTCCCCACCCCTTGTCTCTGCCTTCTTGTCACATGCGAGTATTGTTTTGTGGGTGCGACTGCACTGTCCTATGCAGCAGACATCTCAGTTCCCATTTCAAATATGGGTCGGTGTGTTGGAATGACGTTTACTCGACGCCAAACACTCGCGAATGTTACAATCAGATTTGCACAGGATCCTTCCGAGAGCGTTTGTTCGTTCATTCACACTCCCGCTTCTCTTGGCATAGAATTCATTTATATTTTGGCACAGTGTGCTGCATTTCTAAAGTAACATTTACTTTACAGTTTCCTTTTGAATTTTCTGTTTCTGCTTGTATTCGCCTGTTTCCCATCTCGACAGGTGAGCAAATTAATTGACCGCTGTAGCTGTAGTAGGATTAGCGTCCAGCCTCAGGTGTTGATAACCAGTGGTCGCCGACATCCAGGTATGCGGGTGAGGTCAGGCGGGTGCGAGTCCCCGCCCAGGTGGGTTGTACGGATTAGCAAGCAAATCTTTTGGCTGTGGGCAGATTTCGGGGTTTGTTATCCGTTTATTCCGTCACCAGTTGGACTTCTGCGGGTGATGGGGGCATGGAGCTCTTTGAAGCTGCAGCTTAAGTGTAGTTAGTTTCTGCCGGGTGGTCCCTTTTCTGTGGTGCTTGGTTGTGGGGGGGGGGGGGGAGCAGCTTTTTAAAGCACTGGCATCCCACGCCCGAATTTTGAGAGAGGGCTGACTTGCAGATTCATAGCTTGTCGGAGTGAATAGTTCGATACTTCATGCCTGGTTACAATGCCCGGCTTCAGACAGCTTTGCCACAAGCCTGATTATGCATGGGTTTATAGGTAGTGGTTTAGCTTCTACATTTCCCCCTATATTTATGGTTTAGTCACGAGTAGGTGCTCTACGGCTGACCATAATTATTGTTTCTTGGTTGTTTTGTTGTTGTTGTTGTTGTTTATTTCGCCAGCGCTTCGCCGGCTCCAGTAGTATTCTTCCCACGCCATGACTGTAATCCACAGAAGGCGGCGTGCAACGAGCACACCGAATGGAAATTTTCACGACAGTTGTCTTTGAAAAAGTACCCTTTCATAGTCATAATTGTGCATGAATCAAGTGGCTACGATACATCCTTGCACACGCATTTGTAGCAAAATTGTCCCTGACGTGGACCAGCCGTTTTGATCAGATGTTCCTAGAAGTGTCTCACGATCAACCAGCCTTACGAAAATCCTCGTGCTCCGCGGACTGACGTTGCTAACACACGCGCGACCTACCCAAACAGCACGAGAATATCCGACAAGACGAGCGGTTAGACAGGTATGATGGACAGGTAAGGAGCCGGTGGGCCGGAGGCCTTGGGTGTGAAATGCCTGTCGTGGGTTGCTGCAGCTGAGAGATGTAGGTATGGCCAGGTAGACAGGTAGGAGCGAGCTGTGCACGCGGGCACGGTGTATGAAGGGGACCGTTGGCTCTCGTGCCGCCAGCTAACGTGATGGATTAGAGCAGGTGGGGGACACCGGATTTAAACACGAGCATACTAGGTAGAACAGCCATGGTAGCTCAGAGGTACTGTCGCGTGAAAGATTCCCAGCCGAAAGTTTTTAAACAGATTATTTCTAGTTATAGTGTGAGATCTCCCAGACGGCACACAGAATTATGCTATGAAGAAGAAGACAAACTCCTCTGCTTTAGCCTGACTGTCTTTATAGCTCTCTCTCTCTCTCTCTGGGGAGCCGCGGTGGTCGAATGGTAGAGCGTTGGACTTCCAATGCTCGGGTCGTGAGTTCGAACCCTGGGGCCAAATATTGTGCTGGCTTTTTCATCGTTGCCCCGTCTTTGATATCACCCTTATGTGGTGGAAAAGGACGTTAAACTTCCAAACACCCACCCACCCCCACCCTCTCTCTCTCTCTCTGTCATACACACAGTTTATGCAATATGCGCACACGTAACACAATCCTCATTTCCAGCTCTTGGACACGTTTCAGATCACTTTTTAAAGCATTACTTACTACATACCGCGTCAAAAAAACAAACAAACAAACAAACAAACAACCTGCCCGCATGTTCTCTTAAGTCGATATCATACGGTGGAGATCCGTTCCCTGTTACGGATCTTGAAAACTTGACTCAAGTTTAATACTTGCGTGAAACCGACCTGAGGTTTTTTTTTTTTTTTTTTCCAACCTCATCTGGGCTTACCCTATATGTGTATTGCCTCTGTAGTGGCTGCATCCTCTATCGCCGACTGGGAATAAAACTGCACTACTCAAACAGACTTCCCGATACAGAATAGCGGTTATAAATTTTGTTTTTGCAGGAAGTAGTTGTACCTTGAGCGCTCGCCGCCGCGCACACACACACACACACACACACACACACACACACACACACACACACACACACACAGAAGAAGAGATGGGGTTTCGTTTCAGGGTTTAACGTCCTTTTCCCCTGCATAAGGATGATATGAAAGGAGAGAGGAGAGAGCAACACCAGCCCGGCTCATTCGGTACAGAGTGTCCCCCATCCACCTTAAAGCAGCAGCTAGTGTCATCTAGGAAGCTCATCGGAGGCCGGTGGTTGGCTATTTTTACTGTAACCTTCTTGTCCTTCATCCCAACCGTCATACATCCCCGAGTCGAGTGGCGCAGCGCGCGGTATATGGCATGTCAGAGATACAGCACTCGTCAAGTCTCGTGATGAATGATGCTTTCCTGTCTCCCTGTCTGCCTCTCCGTCAGCCTGTCCTTCCGTGTGTCCTCTGTGCGATGCGCACCTCAAGCTATCTCTAACTTCATCTGGAAAAAAGGCCTTAGTGCCTGTGGATATGATGGGTGCTTAGGCTGTTTTGCCAGATGAAGGCCTGCGCCTTCAGGGCATCGCTCCGTGACTGTCTTGCTGTGCATGCATCGTGTACTTTTTCACCTCAGAAAGCCTACAACTATGCATCCTAGGTGCGTTGTTCTTCCACAGTTCAGTTCGGTCCACTTGACTTCAAGATGGCATCTCTGCGCTCGGAGACGCCCATACGTGCTTCACCATGGCCATCTATTCCCCCCTCCCCCCCCCCCCTCCCCTTCGCTTTTGTTAATGATGGTAAAGGTTTCCATTCTGCGTACGTGATGGAAAAGAACGTTACACTCAGTCTCACAAACACCCACCCAGCTTAAATGTTTCTGATAATACTGGCGGGGAGCCGGGGTGGTCGAATGGTAGAGCGTTGGACTTTATAATGCTCGGGTCGTGAGTTCGTATCCCAGTTGGGACCAAATATTTGTGCTGGCTCTTTCTTCGTTGCCCCGTCTTTGATATCACCCGTATGTGGTGGAAAAGGACGTTAAACCCCCAAACACCCACCCACCTACCCTGATTAGACTGGCGACGGTTGATTCACTAGACAGACTCTTCAGCAGTGACGGACGGAATTAGTGTGAATGTAATTTTTGCAGCATTTGCCAAACAAGAAAGCCTGAAAAGCACGTAATATACTTGCAGTCACTGCTTGTGTCGCACAGCCGGCGCACGTGCAAATTCGGTGTGCTTTTTTTAATCAGCTTATGTAATCACAGAAATCTCATTTCTGCGAGCAAACCTGGAGAAGCGGTAAACTACACAGTCGAACCAAGATTGTCTTTTAGAATGATTCTACGCAGCTGATGATAACATAATAACTTGTTGATGCATGTTGTTGATGTAGTAAGGATACCTCTGTAGCTGTGCGTCAGTCTAGACTCAGCCTGTCTCTCGCTGCTACACCCGGAAGGTCATCAAGTGATGATGTAGAAGGAGAGAAAAAAAAAAATGCTGTCCGCGGCAACCATCATAATTTAAAACCGGACACATGGAATGTCGGTGAATCAGAGAGAGAAGTCTGAAGATGAGGCAGGTTGTCACGGCCTGTCATCTTCACAAGCCCTGCTGACTGGCTTCGCTCCCTTGCGTTTCCTGCTTCCCTGCCCTTGGTCTGCTGGGGAAACGGTTGAAACAACCCAGAGTTTATTACGGGTTATGAGTGTGATGAATATTATCCACCATGTCATGGCAGACAAGAGTTGTCTTCCTGTTGTCTTGTCGGCGTCCACCTTCATCAGTCCTGGCGGGTCTGGCTCAGTGTGTCGCTAGAGCTGTACCTGCTGCTTGGGTCTCGCTCTGTCTCTATTTCAGCCTCTCAGTTTCTCTCGCTGTGTCTCTGTCTGTCTCAGTGAAGAAGGAAAAGAACTGAATAGGCGTTTTTTTTCACATCCAATGGCAGAGCCACAAAAAATATAAAAATCAGCTCTCTCTCTCTCTCTCTCTCTCTCTCTCTCTTGAGTGTTGCTTTTTCCGTCAAACTTGATCACTCCTCCCGTCGATATTGTTCCTGACTGTTTTCCTCATACTGAGGATGTTAAATGGTATTGATTTCACACAAACACGCAAAATGCACGTGATTTTTAAGCCCTCGTTGGCTTTACCGCACACAGCATCGCCTCCGCCCTCTCCGTCCCCCCGCCAACCCCCCGCCATCGTCCCTTCATTCTCACCGAAGGTGTTGGCAGTGTGACAAAAGTCACAAACTTTTAAACGCCTATGGCAAAGCTCATCGCAGGACACACACACACACACACACACACACACACACACACACACACACACACACACACACACACACACACACACACCACACCACACAGATGTAATTTACACCGTGAAGCAGCAGATGCAAACCCATAGTGACCTGCGTCCCCCAACACCGAACGTGTCAACATGAAACCATTGCTATATCAATCACCTTATGGGATGGATGTAAACCATCGCCTCACTGTACACATTACATCTAGAGAGGGCCAGCTTCACCACCGGTATTGCGCAATACTGATGGTACAGATGATGAAGCTGTCCCCTTATCACGACCTGTGCTAATCTACACATCATCACATACATACAATCCGTCCCATACCGCCATCTGTATCTCCTTTCAAGGAGACTGACATTGACACACACGCAGAATCAGATGCGCAGATGAGTCGAGGCAGGTATGATTATGTAGTACAGTGGGACGCATGTATATGTGCGAGACTTGACAGGTTGGTGTACACAGTTTTGTCGGATTGTTTTGGCCACTCAAACCAGAAGAGAGAATTTTGAACTTGTTTTGAAGGAATCTGGTTCGGATGTCAAAGCACGGTCAGTACGTCTAGGACCCCCCCCCCCCCTCTCTCTCTCTCTCTCTCAA
>JACVVK020000331.1:657500-750000 GCA_018292915.2 Batillaria attramentaria | reverse complement strand
ATGTCAGTGCAGGCACACACTTTCGCGTTCAGAAATGAAAAGATCGCACGCAAACATTGCGCAGTTTCCACAATACTGCAGTGCCGTCGACACCTTAGTGACGAGCAATTAAATACACCTCACGGCTCGCTTACACGTCTTTCTATTGAACACACATCAATGATTTCGGGCAAACACGGAAATGGACCAAGAAAGAAATGCAGAAAGGGATATTGATTTGTTTGACTTGGATTGGAATATCGCAGTAAACGTTAAGGGTACAAGTGTAACGTCTCTCTGTCTCTCTCTCTCTCTCTCTCTCTCTCTCACACACACACACACACACACACACACACACACACACACACACACACACACACACACACACACACACACACACACCAGTATCAGATTTGCCTCAGATATCGACTACTTTTTAGCTGCTCTCTCTCTCTCTCTCTCTCTCTCTCACACACACACACACACACACACACACACACACACACACACACACACACACACACACACACAAGTTTCAGTTTCACCTCGGATATCGACCACTTTGAAGGGGACGGGGGGGGGGGGGAGGGAGGGGGGGGGGGCTGCACTCACAGCGTTGTGTTTCTACATTTCTTCTGCACCAAGTTCTTCTAGCATCTCGAAGCCTCCTGCGGCCCACTTATCTTCATCGGTCCCAACGTGACGAGTGCTGGTTCGATTTTTACTGCAGGCTTAGTTGGCTACTCTGCTCTGAGCCCGGGACACGTCAAGTACCCGGAGAGAAAGGGAAGGGTGGGTATTCAACCCTCACGCTGTGACATGTCACAGAAGATAAATACCCATCTTCAGAAACCCCACTGACGTCATTGCTTTCACCTTTTGTTTGCGCGCAACGATTCACGGGATGGATTCATCGAACCTTAGACAGCCATTCTGGTCCGTTAAGAGTCGATTGCCGGGGGGGGGGGGGGGTAAGTGGTAGATACTGGAATCACAAGGGTGTGGGGTGGGGGAAATCCTGTTTCGTCATGCAGCACTCTGACGTTGTTGTTTTATTTTTTTGTTTTTTTAAAGAATCGTGTCTTCGGTTACACACCGCACTTGCGTGCCGAAGGTATTACCTGGCACTTCTGTGTCGCCATCATTGTTTATGGTTTGTAAACTTTGCAATCGATTCGAGCCATCACGTAGGTGTAGACTGTGCTTTTTACTAAAGTAGGCACGTTAGGACTTCTTATCAGGACCAGGATCAGGAAATGTGAGTAAAAGATTTGATGAAACCCACACCCACGCCGTCTTTAAACTCGGCCGTCACTACTGTAGTGTAGTTACTTCGAAAGTTCGTTTAACATAAGGCATGACTACCGTTAGTGCTGAAACAAAACTACAGTGGGATGGTGATGTAAATTCAGATCAGTTCAGTTCATGAGGACGACTGGCTTTAAGAAAATGGCTTGAAGCAGTGGTAAGAACAAGTACTTGCGGTGGTTTCGAAGTGCCGATGTTTACCCGCCACTACTCAGTTGACAGTAGTTCAAAAGTTCGTTTAACGTAAGACATGACAACCCTCAGTGTGAACAAAAATTGCAGTCGGATGACGATGCAAGTTCAGTTCAGTTTAAGATATCATCTCTGCGCGCTGAAACACTGAAATCCATACGCGCTCCACCCCACCGCCTTAGATGAAACACAGATCAGTGATTAGTGGCAGGGTACCGAACAACAAGTTTAAGGCAGCTGCTACGTCAGAATCAAAAGAGGAAAGTACGGGAAAGCCCCCGTCTGTTAGGGTTTCACACGGGCGAAAATGAACGAAGCGTGTCCACCGCTTCATACAGTGGGCATAGATGGACGTACCTGGCCGGCAGAAACAAAACAAACAAACAAACAAACAACAACAAAAAACCGTCTGGTGAACTGGGATGATTTTTAGAAAAGTATCTGAGGCAGTGGTTTTAGAATATCCTCCCCCCCCCCCCCCGTACCTACAACACAGAGAAACAGGAAGAGGATGAAGTTTCCAGGTAAAGGCAGCCCCACTCAGTAGCCCGCTGTACTCCGCCTCAGGTTTGTGTGATGCATACCGCGCGGGCCAGTCGTCAACAGTGTTGGTTGCTGTAACTGAAGCTGAACGGGTGCGGTGTTGTTAGCTCCCAACCGGGGCAAAGAAGAAGAAACGGGATGATGGGGGTGGTTGGGGGATGGCCGGATGATGAGGTCTAGTGGGTGGGGGGATGTGTGTGTGTGTGTGTGTGTGTGGAGAGAGAGAGAGGGGGTGGGGAGCTGTAGTTGGGTAGTCATGTTCGGAGGTGTGTCATCGAGGTCGGGTACAACTGTACCTAGAACCTGCTGGGGCGTGAGGGAGACTGGGTCACAAGTTTGCTCAATGCTGTACCGGCTGTACGCTGTGGGGTATTATCACACTGTCAGTTTGCCCATCACTTCTGTGAACACACATACATTACAGCTGCACTCTACACGGAACTAACACGTACTGTCACACGCAACACTCACAGATAGGTTGTAATCGCAGCCTCAGTTGCACTGAATCTTTGCGACATGACGTAAGGCTAAATTTGGCGGTGCGGATGTTACTGGAACTGAAGTGGCTGTCACATATTCTTAAACAGCTGCTGACGTCCTGTTCGTTTTCCCGTTAACATTTATAACTTTACACAGTAGTCAGTATTTCTACAACTGAAAACTGAAAGTAATCCGAAAAGACGTCGTCATTTGCACGTTTCATGTTGTGGCATAAATCCGAAATGGATGTTTGTGACACCCCCCCCCCTCCTTCCACTGAGTGTGTGTCAGTGTGTGTGTGTGTGTGTGTGTGTGTGTGTGTGTGTGTGTGTGTGTGTGTGTGAGATGGGGGGGGGGAGACCTCTCTCTCTCTCTCTTCCTTCTTCGCCCAGCGGGCCTTCGCAAAGAATGGCAACCCGGTGCTTTTACAAATTAAGTGTCCAGTTACGGTGGTTTCTACATCTGTACAGAGCGGATCATGTGAAAACGATCTTTAAAATTCTCGTCGACTGTCTAAACACTTGTTTTTTAAGTAGCGAAACTAGATCTACCCCGCCCCGCACATCAAGAGGGTGGCTGTGGTATCAGCTACTGTAACTAAAACAACTCAGTACGGGCTCAGGTAAAACGATGGCCGCAGGATCTTGGGGTGGGGTGGGGTGGGGTGGGGTGGTGGGGTGGGGTGAAAAGGGTACGTACTGTGTATCCATCACAGTTAGACTTACAGCTGCTGGCATTTTGTAAGCCGCCGCTGCTGAAGATGCCGGATGGGTGGGGACGGACAGGAAAGGAAAAGACATACAGTTTAAGCAGCCACTTCATCAAGTAGAGCATGACGGAAAGATGCGCGTACACACACGTTTTGCTCCGGTGGGGAAGTCTGTACCTGTTGCTAACCCCCCCGAATCCCCTACCTGACTCGCAGCTCCGTAACTTGAAACGTCGGTACACCTGAGTGAACACAGACAGAGAGCAGCCGGGGAGAGAGAGAGAGCGAGCGAGCGAGCGAGAGAGAGACTGAGTGGATGCAAAGAAAGATGAGGTGTCCAGATTGATGTTCCTGTCGCAACTCGCGCCATCCTTCCGCACACGCTTCTTACGCCCCTCCCCCTTTTTTCCCCTCCCGCTCCTCTCATCTCTCTCTCTCTCTCCCTCTCCCAGCCTCTGTCCCCTCCCACACCTCCTCTCGCCTCCCATACGACCCTCTTCATCCAAACTTTCGGTCTTGGCAGAGTCCGACCGTGAGCCTGTTTTCATTTAGTCGCGATCTGTCGCTTGTGGCTGACGGCGCTGTATCAGTCTCTCACTCACCTCAAGTTCTTCCCGAGCCCTCGGTACACTCGGAATCCCTCTACCTGTGTGAGGCTGTAGGGCCTTTGATGCTTGGCCGACAACTTCCTCATCCGAGGGGTACAGATGTAAGTGACGTCCTTGCCGCGGTCGCCTATTTCTCGAGTGACGCTGCTGTTTTTAGACTGGGGAATTGACTTTGTGATGCATCGTTATCAGTTCTGTTCATATTTGTTACATGGTATGGGAATTCTTAGTACGGACGACATCACGACGTCTTCTGTTTTGTGTTGCTTTTGATGGTATTGAGAACTGATATTTTTCTGCATATTTCATATGAAAATCAGGGCAATACCCCCAGTTTGCAGTATTCACTTCCAGTGCTGCGAAGGCCAAAGTATGACTGCCCAGTGGAATGACTGTAATTGTGGCCGATTTGACACTTTGAGATGATGATGTATGCTTGTATGATGTGCGTGAGTGTGAGTGATAGGCGCATTGAGTTGTATTTAAAGAAATGCGCCCTAGAAATACCATTTATTATTATTATTATTATGTCAGATGATGACAATGTCAGATGATAATGATGATGCCAGATGATGATGGTGATAATGATAACTTTCTTTTAGATGAAATTCATAGATGTACACACTGTTTTTCTGTTTTTGTTAGTTGTTGTTGTGCACAATAACTGTTAACCTTATCAACATAAGTCATGACTTACAGCTGAGTCCCTGAGTTAGATAAAGCTATAGATGAACCTACACCTTTTGCGTTGATGAACATCTCTTTCCTATCCCATGTTTCAGCCCTGGGAGAGGCACCAGCACCTGGAGACAGAGAGCTAATAACCGGCACAGACTCAGATATCACAGCCACTGCTGATTCACTCGAACAGGTATACTAGGATGAATTTCTCTGTCTTCCTGTCTTAAGTATTAGTTTCTTTGTGAATGCATGTCTTGTTTTAAGAAAGTCATCAGTGATCACAGTATATGAATACCATCTCTCCCTAGCTAATACTATTTTCTGGTTTGGCATCGTTTATCTTTAGTTTAATATATGAACATTGAGATTTTTCAAGTTTAAAAAGACAAAGGAAAATTAAAATCAAATCTAAAAGGAACCCATAAAAATAAATGTCTTTGATGATGATGATAAGGTTCCATGGGACTTTTTTTTTTTTTTTTTTTTAAAGAAGAAGAAAAACAAAGAGGAAAATGTGGGAATCAGCAGAACGTGCTTATGACAGAGTTCTCAAACATGTCAACAACATACCTTACGTAATTACCCATATGTATTAGTGGAACATTCAAAATCAGCAAAGGTCCTGTCCGGTGTGATCAGTAACATACAGACTTCAAACATCTGAAGACAAACTAGAGCGAAGTATAAATCCCGTTTAAACAAGATTAATGCTATACTGAAAACTGTTCCAAAAAGTCAAAATGTAGACCACATCTGTTGCATAGTGTAATTTATACTGATGCTGTTGTCTGCCTTAATGTCAAGTGAAGTGATTTTGTGAAACCCAACAATTGCATTATGTGCAGTTTGTTGCATTGAATAGAGGCATAAGAACATGCTGCTAAATCTCAGTCATGCATCTGAAACAGCCGAGACCTGCATGTCTTAGTGCATGTTGGTGTCATTTTATTTGGCATTTTCTGCTTTTACAAGTACTGTTTTTTCTTCCAGTATTGATCTGCAGCAAATCACACCTCAGTAGACTGTGAAAATGTTGAGAGTGCAGGTAGTGAAGTGGAAGTGTGGTTTGTGCACGCAGCTGTTGGCAGTTGTGTAAAAGCCATGTTGACCACAGCAAATGGCACTTCAGGGCCATAGTACCCAGATCCGGCGGTCTGGCGAGCGCCTGACCAATAATTCCGTTAAAAAAAAAAAAGAAGAGAGAGAGAGAGGAGCGAAGAACATATTTTCGAATATACAGCCTTTTGAGACGACCTCATATATTTTTTTTCTTAACATGTTGCTGCGACCATACTTTTTGTTCCTTCCATTTTGTATGCTGCATTCTATTATTTTGGCTCATCTGTTTTCCTACAAGTGTCATTTGCAATGAACGATTGTCATTTGGGGCAGGAGTTGGGTATGGGAGGGCGTGTGGGTTGCCGCCGGACCAATCCTGAGGAGCCTGCTACGGCCCTGCACTTAAGTCCTGGGAAGTAGAGATGTAGGCGAGCGAGCTTCAGTGCATCAGGGGAGACAATCAGAATTCAGAGCTGTACTGCCTTGCACCGTGTGCAGTGGAAAGAAACCAGAACTTGTGTCTAAAGTGAACTGAGTACTCTGTTTCATCCATTTCTTTATCAGTACCAAGCTGATAATCTGTTGTTTACCTGGGTGTTTTGGATGTGTTGTTTCTGTTACGCTTGTGTTAATTATTTGCTTACCATTTTTATTCCTCTCTTTTCAGGGTGAGGAAGATGATTGCCCAGAGCTTATTCCTCTCGTGGTTGACACCACCACACCACCCCCATCTCTAGACAACTCCCCTCCTGCCTTGTCACTGCAGGACCCCCCTTTCAATTTCTCAGACGACCCCTCTCCATCTCCACTCACACCCACCCCCGGTGGCATCCTGTCAGGAATCTCAGGGGAAGCTGCTGGTTCGCTAGTGCCATCTGTTCCGTCCCCGCGGTCACCTGATTTGTCAGCTCCGTCCAGCCCCGGTGGCAGTGTTGACTCATCCGTGAACAAACGAAACAGAGGCAAAAAGGTTAGTACATGTGGTAGCTTCCGGTGAAAGGTTTTTCCTTGAAGGTTGGTAGTATCGTCAAAACTCTGTCCCTGAATCCACAGAAATGGCTGCTACATTCACACGATTTCTGATACAGTATCTTCCATCCTGCTAAAATTACATGAAGTATCTCCTACTGACCTCTTCTCCAGCCTGTCCTATCTGGATTCAGTGCCCCCACCCCCACCCACCCATTCACACACACACACACACACACACACACACACACACACACACACACACACAAAATAAAATTTTAATTCATGAGATTTAAACACTTTTTTCAGCCTCTCCTGTCTGTCGACAGGCTTTAGGTTTCCATTCTGAATCTACAGCTTTCCCCTCATTGTTATTACCGGTATTATTATTTGAATGATTGGTTGCTGATCCTGTTGATTGTATGTTGTACAGATAATGCCGGTGGCAGGAGAGGATGGAAGAACAAGATGGCAGTGTCCCATCTGCCAGGAAGATCTGTCGTCAGACCACGAGCTGACCATCCACATCCGCTCGCATAACACAGCGCAGGCCAAACAGCCCAACACGTGCACGATTTGTGGCAAGGTGCTCAGTTCACAGAGTTCCCTGGACAGGCACATGCTGGTGCACTCAGGTCTGCTTTCTCAGTTGATTTGTCACACTTGATACATATATATTCGGAAACTCCATACCCCTCATGTCAGGACAAAGACATTAAGTCAGCAAAGTATTTTCATTCCAGGGTCCGACTTGTTGAAATGATCTCCCAGCATCAGTCAGACATTCAGGCACAAAACCATCCTTCAAGCAAAATCTGAAAACCCACCTCTTCACTGCCCTCAACCAGTAGCGGTTGCCACATCATCATCTTGCTGGTTGTGTGTGTGTGTGTGTGTGTGTGTGTGTGTGTGTGTGTGTGTGTGCGTGTTTAAAGTTTTTTCATCTTTTTTTTTTCCAGGTTTCCAAAAAAAAAAATCATACCTTTTTAAAAAAAAATTTACCGGTACATTACTATTGTCATAGTATCTAGGATGACACTTAAAAAACGTGTAACATTGCTGTTGATGTAGCTGCATATCTTTATGCAAAGTTTATAGGGATTGTTCAGCTTTTACAAGTAAAACTAATTGTAGTAATTATAATTGTGTAATAATTGTGTGTAATGTTCTTCAGGTGAGCGGCCTTTCAAGTGCAAGATCTGCAAGATGTCATTCACAACGAACGGTAACATGCATCGCCACTCACGCATCCACGCCAAGGACGAGCTGAAGGCTGCACAGGCTGGATCCTCTGGAGGAAAATCAGCCAAATCATCAGCAGCAGCATCGGCCGTAGCAACAGCACGCCGCACTACCAGTCCCAGCACTCGTAGCAGCAGAAACAGCAACAGCAACACCACGTCCAAGTCTGGAACATCATCTTGGCATCGACCGCAGCCGTTCGGTCCCAATGACCTCGAGCCTGGCCGCAGCTTGATGAAAGAACCTTTGCCAACTTCCGGCATCGAGCTACAGCAGTATATGATGGCCATGCAAGGCGGACGCCCATTTCCTAATTTTGCTCCTGGCACCCTGGACTTCTCACCAAAACGTGAGCCTTTTGACATAGACAGTCTTCCCCTCCTATTGCGTCCGGATCTCAAGCGCCCAGCGCAATCAGAGCTGGACAGTCTGAGTTTACCCAGTCCCAGTAAACAGCCATGTGTGAACAATGTTGAGGGCAGTTTGGAAGGAGGCAGAATGCGCAGCGAAGACAGGCCGCAGGAAAGCCATTCTGCTACCCCGAGCACAAGCGAGGAATCGGCTGTAGATCTCACAGTGTCTCCGTCCAAGGTGGGTCAAGTTACCGTGTTTTGCATTTTTTGGGGGGAGGGGGGTGTGCTGTATTGTGTTTTTTTATCTTTTGTCTTTTTCTTTTTCTTTTCTGTTTGTTCGTTTGTTACTGTGGAGGAAGGTGGAATAATCATTCAGTGATTCAGGATTCTTGCAGTTGGTATGGCATGACGCACATAGTATGGCTTAGCATGGCATGGTATGGCATGGCAGCAAAGGAAAATCCCAATGAATGTGTTTATTTGCTGTTGTTGTGTAGCTCCGGTTGTGAAAACTCCTCAATCTTTGTCATGAAAGCTAGCTTGCATGCAGTTTGTACACTATGCTGTCTTTCGTTTGTTTGTAGAAAATCAAGCTTGAGCATCTCAACGACAACCACCACTACAACCGCTTTAGAAAACTGCATCATCAACATCATCATCACGTTCAGCAGCAGCACCCAGAAGAAGCGCACTGCCATTTGTGTAACAAAAATTTCATCAGTGAGTTTGGGCTTTCCCAACACCTGGAGTCCCACCACCACAACAACAGCACAGTCACCCATGGTGCGAAGGGAAAGACGGAAGCCAGAAGCCGTGATTCTGTCCCTGAGGTATCCGCCCACCCATGTAACAGATGTGAGGATGTCTTCACCTCCCCACGCGATCTCATCATGCACAGGCTTGTCATGCACAACTCCATATCACCTCGCTTGCAGTCAGAGCTGGTGTCCTCATCCAGCGTCCTGGCAAGTTTAACATCAGGCAAAAACGGCATCAGCAGATTGCTGGAAACCTCTACCCCTGGCTTCTCAGACTTGGATTTTCTGGATTTCACCACTGACAAGTTCTCCTTGGCAGCAAAGGCTTGGTGTGAGAAGAACCCGCGGAAGCCGAGTTCCCAGTTCCACAGTTTCTCCTGCAGGAAATGCAGCTGGAGTTTTCCCAGCGAGAGTTCCCTACAGCTTCATGCTGCGTCTCACAAGCCTCACAATTGGACCAGATGTCCACTGTGTGACTGCTATTTTGTCAGTTCGGACCTGCTCCACACCCACATGCACAAACACATAGCAGACAAGGCCATGGTGGAGTCCCTCTGCACGGATAAAAGTGAAAATGCTGGCAAGCCGGATTCCATGGGCAAAGGGGATTTCCTTGCCATGTTTGAGCTTGCGCCGTCTGAAGAGGTGACCAGCTCACAGAAGAACGAAACTGTCCTTGAAAGCATTAGTAAGGCTCAGAACGATGAATATTTCGCAAAGGTTGGTAGGTTCCTTCGAGCCAGACAGCGTTCTAATGAGAAGTCATCGTCCTCGCTAGATGGGACTAGTGAAAAAGACCAAGAGAGTTTGCTGTGTTCAACTGAAGACAATCCGTCATCAGACATTCCGTCCATGTCTGCTGCAGCAGCAGACAGTCTCAACATGCCATCCAGTATTGCTCAAGGTTTTCCGTCCACACCAGGAGTGCCTTCCCCTGTCACAGGGATGATCTCCCCTGGTGCCGTATTCCCCACCTTTCTCAATGTGCCTGCGGTGTTCCCAAACGTAAGCCGTTTGAATCATGTGAATGCAGACTTTTCTCCGTCCAGCCCATCCCAACTGGGACCTGTCAGCATGCTGCATGCTGGTGACCAACGCATGTTCACCCCACCCCTAGGGACCTCCCCCTCCCCCCTGGGGGCTGATACTGGCGACAGTGTGCATGAGAAACAGAAGGGTGTTTTTAGCTGCAAGTACTGTGGTGAAAGCTTCAACAACTACCGTGCTTTGAAAGGTGAGGCGTGCATTTTAAAATAATTTTGATAAGTCCGCTGAACACTTCCTCTAATCCACTGCAGAGAATGGTGCTGATTTTCTAAGTTTTTAAAGTTTTTGTATTTGGATAATACCGGCAGCATTTGTGTCTTGGTGTAAAAATTATTGTCAAAATCTAATGTTAATTTCTTTTGCAGGGTAAGCATATTTAGGTTTTTTTTTTTTAGAGTGACATGTTTTGAGGAGAGTTATAGACAAGAGGACATGACAGTTGAATTACATCACACTGTCCTTGTGTGTGGTTGTGGGCTTACTTCTTATGATTTAACATAGTGTGTGGTTTTGCTCATCAGCTAATATTTGTCCTGTTTGTATAACTCGTAACCAGACAGCTGCTGAAGTGGTAAGATTTGCCTGCCATGGATGTGGTTGCATGCACCTGTAGTGACGTCAATGCCTGTGCAGCTTTCATTTTTATGTTTTTTGCTCTTCTTGATCTCATTAGGTGTTTTGATTTCCGTTACGTGGAGCGTTAAAAGCCTGATTTTTGTTTCGTCATAAGGAAGTCTAATTTTTCCATCCTTTGTGCCAACTGTTTGTTGATATATTCAAGCACTTTCTTGTTGTCAAAGTGTGTGTGTGTGTGTGTGTGTGTGTGTGTGTGTGTGTGTGTGTGTGTGTGTGTGTGTGTGTGTGTGTGTGTGTGTTTGGGGGGAGGGGGGTTGGGATGGTTGGGGAGTCAAGACATGGAGACATTATACACTTTCTTAATTTTTTTCTCAATGGTTATTTTATCATTTGTGGTGTGCATTGTTTTTGTTTTTTTTGCTTCAGTAATTTTATTTTAATTTTATATTTGGTCATGAATGTTGTGGTGTGGAGGAGGGTATGTATGTTGGGGGTGGGTGGTGGGGGGAGGGCACTAGAACACTATGAATATTTGTGCAAACCATTCCTTGTTTGTATCTTCTTTTCTTCTCCTGTGAACCATAATTTTGGGAGATTTCTGAAAAGCCAAGGACTGCCTTAAAATTAAAGCTGTATTTTCTGATAGATCTATAGTTGTGATGGTCATTGCATGTTTGATACCGGTATGTATGTCTAGATTTAGTATCATAGTTGGCGTACAGATGCTTAAGAATTATATCAGGTGAGGGGAAACAAGTATGATGTAGATGCTTTGTGGAAAGGTTTGCATTCAGAAAGTTTGTACATACGCTTCAACAAGTATCGTTGGGATGAGGATGAAAAATGCACTCCAGCTGGCACAACAGAGAGCTGTTGTTTAATGTTGTACTGATATTTGTGATTCTGAAACTATGGAAGGGATAATACCTATGATTTTTCAGACAGACAGCAGTGATTTAGTGAAGGCAGTGCCTTAACAAAATAGGGGGGGAGAAAAAAAAAGCCTTTTACAACTTCCCAATGAAGGGATGGGCAGAAAAGCACAACATACCAAAAATAACTACATGTACTGTAATTGTCATTTTACTAATATGAAATTGTGTCCACAACATGTGTCCTTGAATGTGTGTTTATCAATCTTCCACATCTTTAAAATGTTTGCAACAGAGGCAAGGGTATGCTCAACATGTACCATAACCACTACTGCTCTCTTTTCTGATTTATTTTATTTTGTCGTCTTCCTCCAAACCCCCTTTCTAACCAAGCGGACATTTTACAGGCCACACCCGAGTTCACCTGGGCCTGTCTCCATACAAGTGTAACCTATGCAACTACTCCAGTGCGGACAAGAGCACCCTGATTCGACACCTGAGGACCCATAATGGAGAGCGACCCTTCCAATGTCTCATCTGTGACTATGCGTTCACCACCAAAGCCAACTGTGAACGTCACGTCAGGTAATGAGCTTAACCATAGTTTTAGCTCTCACAGTAGTTACTGTAAACCAGCAGTAAACCGTAATCTGAACAGATGACTTTTTTTTTTCCTTTTTTTTTTTTAAATTACTTTATTATCCCTACTGGAAATTTGGGCTACTTCCTCCGGGGCAAGTGCGTCGCTGCGGTGCAGCGCTACCCAATACCTGTCCTATATTTTTTACAATTTTGCTGGTGGAGGAAAGCAGGATAACCCAGAGAGAAACCCCCGATGAGCAGCCCGGTAGCCAGGAAAAAAACGGTATCACATATCACAAGCTCGATCTGGGCTCAAACCCACGCTTCATCGCCATGACATTGGTGACTGCCGTTCAGTAGCGCAGCTGCTAAATCCGACCACTGTCTATAAGACCACTGCTCACTTATGTTTACAAAAGGAATATTTAAAGTGTATGGCGTGGTAAACATGATGACAATGGTGGCAGTACCAAAATATAGGTTTAAGTGGAAAGAAACGTGCTTTCATTGCACCAGCAAAACAGAAACAGACCAGAAACAGAGAACATAATCCAAGATTCCAAACAGGTTTCAGAGTGTGACACTTCCAAAGTTACTTCCCAAGATGCACAATGGCAGTCGCGAGACATTTATGGAGTGATGTACAGACAAAAAAGCACTAAGCTCAGTTCTTTTCTTACATATTTGCATAGAGGATGCACACAGACTGTCATCAGTGTATTTGACTGCCATGTCTGAACACAGAAGAAGGTGCTTGTGTTGTCAGGAGTCAACAGACTGTCTCCCCTGATGCACGAGAGTGTTCTGTTACTGTATTGTTGTCTGAAACGTGAGAAATAATTCTTTTGATCTGCTTCTTCACAGGAAAAAGCACGAAAAAGTGGAGAAAGAAGAGATTGAAAAAGCCATCACCTACAACAAGTACACCACAGACCTGTCCACGGCACTCGACAACTTCCACTCCCCAGACACGGTATGCAAGTACTGCGGCCGTGACTTCAAGTTTTTCCGTGCGCTCAAGCATCACCTTCGTTCCCACAGCAGCTGCAGACAGAAACCATTCATGTGTACCAAGTGTCAGGTCATTAGACATTTATGACAAGATTATCTTCGTCCTTCTTCTTTTGGCCTCTCTAGTACTCTATACAGTGACCGGTTTTAGGTCTGCTGAAGATTGTATCCTGTAGTATCATTCAGACACTTTCTGCGTTAATGTAGACTTTTCTCTTTTCTCTGGCTCGGGTGTGATGGCACTTGCTCCTGCGGGGCAGTCTCTAGCCACAGCCTTCTCCCTATTTCTCTCTAGTTTTCCTACAGCTTTTCCATGCTTTTGATATTGGCATATTCTGTAGTCCCATTTCATATGTGAACGTTTTACTGCTTAGTGTATTACCCCTGCGCTGTATAGTGTCACGTGCTGTATGTGCATGCTGTATGTGTGATACTGTGGGTAATCACATGTATGTCCTATGCGATGTATGCAATGTTACATATGCCGTGTGTGTGTGAGTGTGTGTGTGTGTGTGTGTGTGTGTGTGTGTGTGTGTGTGTGTGTGTGTGTGTGTGTGTGTGGCAAGGACAGACAGAGAGGCCTGTGCGTGTATGATCTCATCCTTGGAAAGAAAGTCTCAGTCAGTCAGTCTCTTTCTCTTCTGGATTTCCACTTTTGCTGCATGTCTGTTATCATCTGACTCTTTTGAGGTGTAATCTGTAATCTCCTTTTTAAAGACATCTTTGCTCTGTAGACTGCTCCTTTTCTTGTCGAAATATATGTTTGCTAACGCTTGACATGGTGTAGTCTAAAAGTGCTTTCGTAGTGGTGTCTATACTTCAAACTACACAAGCTCTGTTGTTTGCTATTTTGTCTTTTTGTTTGTTTGTTCATAATCATGCTTCCTTTAATTCCCTTGTTCAGAGTTTAACAGATGGCAGTGAAAGTCTCTTCTGGAGATGGTTAGCACAACAGCTACGTCAAAGAAAATAAAAAAGAAATAAAGAAAGAAACAAACAAAAAGGGAAAGAACAAAAAGAAGGAAAATGAAGCAATGAATGGTAAATTATTTATTCATCATCATCATTACATGTGTTATTACATCCAAGTTGTGTCATTGGATACTGATATTGATATGTGTATTACACAGCTTTGCAGATTTGATTGCATTATTTTGTGGTATATCCCACAAGAGGTGGCAGTTTCGTTGCTACGCTCACCATTGTTTGAAATGAGGTTTTAGTTTTAAGTTCACAATGTTTGTGTGTGTGTCATACAGGTTGGTTTCTCCATGAAAGCCAACTGTATCCGCCACATCCAGAAGCAACACTTGGACGTGCCCCAGATGGACATCGAGCAGTTCATCCACGTCAATGAGTTGTCGCAAAGCGCTGCCGACAATGACGAGACTGATGACATCCTCCAAGGCAGCGACGATGTCTCCTGCTCCCCGGCATCTACACCCGGTTTGCCGGCTCCCGGTTCAACGCAACCTGTGGCTCATCCCATGCCTGAAGCGGACAGTATAGCTGGAGCGCGGGAGTTCCCAGAGCCGCTGGATTTCAGCCTGAAGAACCCCGTCATGGCTGCACGTCTGTCGGATATGTTCAGCCCCATGATGCGGGCGGCTTTGACCGGTTTGGGTCAGGAAGACACCCACGAGCAGCCGATTGATCTGACCGTCAGGAGGAGGTCACTGTCACCATCACCTTCTTCGTCATCGGTTGTGTCCCCTGCACCCAGCCCTGTCAATCCCTCCACGCCTTTCAAAGAGGTGAGCACCAAGTTTATTGTGAAACGAGTCTGAATGGAGAATATGGACAGTATGCAAAGCTGACCCTTGTGCATTTTCACTCACCATTTATCATTTCTCACTGGCAACTTTCCTTTTGAAGTGAAGAGTGGATTTCCTTTTCAGTAAACTTATTCCACAGGCAGTACTCGAGAACACACAAAACTTGATGTCCTGGCAGCACCTGCACGTTTCACACAGGAAGAAAAGAACCCAAGCACTTCTAAGAAATCAGAGGTCATTGTTGATACTGAGTTGCCTTTGTCAGTACCTGCTGATGATTTAAATAATGGATCAGAGAAGAGTTGATATCACCTAGTGTTTGTACCACTAAATCAGTTTGGTGTGTCACATTTTTTTGTGATTAGATCCTAATGGACACATCTGTGGTGCAAACATTTTCATAGGTTTTATCATAAGTCAAAACGTTCAGAGGAGATACATGAACTCAATACATTAATTCCTTGCTCTTTGTCTCCGTTTCAGCAGAACACAGCTGCAGCCAAGAAACTGCCCATCTCCATGACCCCTGACCTGCCCTGCCATCTGTGCAAGAAGACGTTCGGCAGCAAAGAGGACCTGCTGTCTCACCTGCGTGACGTCCACCAGGTGCCAGTCAACCCCCTGTCCGTGGACAGCTCCTTCCCCATCAGCGACAGCAACAACAACACCAGTGCAACGCTGATGTCACCATTCCTGCCGCTGCCAATGATCTCACCGGCACAGCTTTCGTCCATCATGCAAGCCCGAGCGGCAGTTGTGGCTTCAGCAGCAGCATTCCCGCCACATCCGGCCTTCTCACACATACAGCAGAAACTGGCTTATCTGGGTCCACGGCCGATCCACCCATCATTGCTACAGAACATGGCGGCCGTGAAGAAAGAGCCAGGGACCAGCTCACAGACACACAGCTCAGGATCAGGTAATTGCATTTTTTTGATCGGAGGTAGTCTTTTCACTGTCTTGATTTTGGAAGTTATAGATTTCCACGTGAGTTAACAATATACAGGAGCAATATACCATGGTCAACAAAATACCTTCTGTTTCCCTTTAAAGCGAGTGACTCCAGTTGTGACCTGGCCTCGGTCAACAAAATCTTGGATGCTACAGACGCCCAGAAAATCCAGGCATTCCTGAAGCCGACCTCAGCCGCTAACTCTGGCAGCGATGACAGTGAGCCACAGTCAGCCACGTGGGAGAGCGCTGATGACGACTCTGACCAAAGCCTGGACCAGCTGTACGCTCAGTCGCTGCGCAGTGCTGCCATAAAAGCGGAACAAGAGGCGGTCAAACAGGAGGAGAGCTATGAAAATGACGTCATGGATGACGAGGAGATGGAAGAGGAGGAGGAGGGGCAACTTGATGACAGACCTGAGAACGACGGCGACAGTGACAGCAGAAATGATCAGGAGATGGACAGATCTAACAGCGAGGACGACGTCCTTGTGACCAGGGTAAGGGTGCTGCTTGTCATTTACTAAACTGTATCTTCTTAACCATTGCTGAGAAAAACCTCACAAGTATTTTGGAACTGTTTTGACGGTGTCAAGCATAATACTTTGAGGTGTGCACAGTGACAGCTTCACGCGGATTAGCACTTACCAAACAAAATGTCAAAATGCAGTATGAAAACCAATTTTAGATTAGGACCTCTTTGGGACATTGATGTTCTCATTCACACAGCCCGTAGACATCAGCATATTGCATTTTAAGCTCTGCTTGTTAAAACAGACTTTAATGAGTGCATTGACAAGTGGAACTGCTCAAAAACTAAAGTTGTCTTCTGTGAAGCCTAGCACTCATAAAATTGACGCCTTTTACACCCCTTGAAAACAACTTGCCAAATACTGTCAAAGCATTGTCTGATAATTCATGCTGGCATCAGAGAAATTCATTTTCACTGCGCAGATGTGTGCTGATTTCTAACATCCATTCTCTTTGTAATGGCATTTCACAGGTGGATGGCATGAAGAACGACATGCCTAGAGACAAACATTCCCCTGAAGGTGTCGCTGGCAAAGCTGGTGAAGGGGGCGCAACTCCAGTGAAGAAGAAGCGGAAC
Organism: Batillaria attramentaria; assembly: GCA_018292915.2. Classification (NCBI taxonomy): domain Eukaryota; kingdom Metazoa; phylum Mollusca; class Gastropoda; family Batillariidae; genus Batillaria; species Batillaria attramentaria. Next base: position 733,197 of record JACVVK020000331.1, on the reverse strand, counting down.
TCTTACGCTGACTCGCCCCACAAACTGAACTGCCCCTACTGCCCTCGCTCTTTCCCGTGGGTCAGCTCTCTCAACAGACACCTGCTCACCCACACAGGTATTGAAATAATTTTCGCTTTTGAATTTTCTGTTTAGTACCGAGACTAGTTGTGGCATGTGGACGGAGTCACACCCGTGCTGCTTGGTGCAATTGCCTTTTTCTTTAGTAGCTTATTGCTTGTCTTGCACTCCAACTGACTGTCACTCTTGTTGGTATACAGTATTTGAAACATGATCCTTGAACTACAAAACAAAGGAAAAAAAAGCAAGCAAACAAAACATCAACAACAAAATACACATGCACACACACACACACACACACACATCCACTTTCATCGTTGCTTATTTCTTTACCCAGAAAACAACAACCAAAAAACCTGAAACTGTCAGTTTTGAACTAAAACTGTATGTCAACCACTTGCTTTTGGACTTTCTTCTCTCTGGTGTATGCGCGTGTGTGTGTGCGAGCACACGAGCTGAGATATTAGGTTGTGCATGGGTACATAATACCAGTAAAATAATCAGAGATTTTAGGATTTGTTGACGATTACTGAATTACCATGCAGCTTTTTGTCCCAACTCAGGTCAGAAACCCTTCAAGTGTCCGCGCTGCCCGGTCACCTTCTCTACCAAGTCCAACAGAGAGCGTCACCTGATCCGCAAGCATGGCGTCAACATGTTGGACCCTGCATCCAGACAGACAATGGACAGGCCTTACAAGTGTCACCTCTGTGTCTTCAGCTCCTTTTCTACTGAAAGTGAGTCTCTCTCTCACACACACACACGCACGCATGCACGCACACACACACACACATGTATGCACACACAGATACATGTATACACACACACACACACACACACACACACACACACACACACACACACACACACACACACACACACACACACACACACACACACATGTATGCACACACACATACATGTATACACACACACACACACACACACACACACACACACACACACACACACACACATGTATGTACACACACATACATGTATACACACACACACACACACACACACACACAGTGTATGCACACACACACATACGCATGTATAGGCACACACATGCGCACCACCCACACCTACGCTTGCTTGTTGATATTTCTTTTCCCACCTGCGCACATACTTTTTCACTGTCATCCACAATATATCCCAGATGAGCGGGTTCAGGATTTTAAACCAGCACAAATTTCAGCTCCCAACCAGGACTGGAAATCTTCCTGAGCGTTGAAGGTCCGGCTGAGAGATCCAAGCTGCCCTCCCGATCCCCTCCCACCCACCCCCCAATGATCAGGGAAGACATGCATGCTACAGCTTTTTAAAATAATATGATATACTAGTAACCTCGTATTTTGTGTAGGTGCTTTTCTTAATTTCATGAATTGGCTCAAAGTACCGCGAACTGAACCCACCACGCATGCTGACGTGAATCACACACATTCTCTCACACACTGGACATGAACACATCACAATCACATGGTCAGCTCAGCTATTTAAGTTTCGGAATTTAGAATTGCATTTATTTTCAAATTTTGTGGGCTGAACATTTCCAAAGCAGAGGGGAGGAAGCCAGAGTACCTGGAGAGAACCCCCACAAATACACGGTGCCATGTACAAGTAGGAAAAATTCTTTGCCCCAAGCGGGACTCGAACCTGGCCTCTCACATTGGTGACAAAGTCTCTTAACCACTAGACCACTGACCACCCCCTGAAATATGAAGAATATAAATTTAAACCTACCAGTCACAAGCAAAACTGAGTAGCATTTTATTTTAATGTTTCCATCACTATCGTTACTGTTGCATTTCTATGCAATATGTTGCTTTCATCACAATCCTGATTAATACCTGTTCACCAAGACTTCAAAGTTCTTGTTGCATTTCTATGCAATACGTTGCTTTCATCACAATCCTGATTAATACCTGTTCACCAAGACTTCAAAGTTCTTGTTGCATTTCTATGCAATACGTTGCTTTCATCACAATCCTGATTAATACCTGTTCACCAAGACTTCTTGTCGCATTTCTATGCAATGCGTTGCTTTCATCACAATCCTGATTAATACCTGTTCACCAAGACTTCTTGTTGCATTTCTATGCAGTGCGTTGCTTTCATCACAATCCTGATTAATACCTGTTCACCAAGACTTCTTGTCGCATTTCTATGCAGTGCGTTGCTTTCATCACAATCCTGATTAATACCTGTTCACCAAGACTTCAAAGTTCTTGTTGCATTTCTATGCAATACGTTGCTTTCATCACAATCCTGATTAATACCTGTTCACCAAGACTTCTTGTTGCATTTCTATGCAATACGTTGCTTTCATCACAATCCTGATTAATACCTGTTCACCAAGACTTCTTGTCGCATTTCTATGCAATGCGTTGCTTTCATCACAATCCTGATTAATACCTGTTCACCAAGACTTCTTGTTGCATTTCTATGCAGTGCGTTGCTTTCATCACAATCCTGATTAATACCTGTTCACCAAGACTTCTTGTCGCATTTCTATGCAATGCGTTGCTTTCATCACAATCCTGATTAATACCTGTTCACCAAGACTTCTTGTCGCATTTCTATGCAATACGTTGCTTTCATCACAATCCTGATTAATACCTGTTCACCAAGACTTCTTGTTGCATTTCTATGCAATACAGTTGCTTTCATCACAATCCTGATTAATACCTGTTCACCAAGACTTCTTGTCGCATTTCTATGTTGCTGATTAATACCTGTTCACCAAGACTGCTTTCCCAACAGGTAACCTTCTGAAGCACTACAAAGAGCGACACCCAGGCTGCAGTCCACCTGAGAGGTACCTGGAGAAAATGGCTGCTGATGGTGATGCATCACTGGATGCCTCCTGTATGGATATGGACAAAATGGATGAAATGTCCTTCTCGAACATGGACAGCAACTCCCTCAACAGGACGGAGAACTCCTCAATGGACAGTTCTGAGGTTAGCTCCATGTACATGGATAAGATGATTTTTTAAAAATTTATTCCTAGAAAAGGGAAATTGCAAAAATGCCAGCATGAAAATGGACATGACTTACGAGCGAACAACACAACAGTGCATAATTCAAGAAGTAATCCTTCTTCCTCCACCCCCCCACCCCCCCAATTTATCTTTTACACACACACACACACACACACACACACACACACACACATACACACACACACACACACACACACACACACACACACACACACACACACACACACACACACACACACACACCAGATGCAGAGGGAAGCTGTACAGGGAAAAAAAAATCCATTTAGAGCAAACCTGTGATATACTGCTTTCTTTGTCTGTAAAACACTAGAGGTTCCTGTCGATGTCCTGACTTCAGTTTACTGCATGCCAGTTAGATTCAAGACATTGAAAGGTTCCTTGCTTGTGTCTGTAACAGATGGTCACTCCACTGAAGCCTCCAACAGCATCGTCATCCCCAAAACTGGTTGAAGCTGTTGTTGCTGCCTTGTTGAAGAGAGAACCCAAAGAAACGACCACCACCCTCACACCCACCGTCAGCCACATCGACGACAATGATGAGGACAGCAGCGACAACAACCAGCCACAGAACGACCTGGGTTACCCACCTCTCTCGTCCTCGGCATTCAGTGGCTCGGCCGAACGCCACATCAACCCTGAGCGTGATAACTACAACGTGGACAAGATCACCCACTGCTGGAAGTGTGGCGAGGAGTTCAATTCTCGCAAGCTGCTGGTGCGTCACTTGAAGGAACACAACATCGACCTGCCGTTCAAGTGCTACCTGTGTGATGCCTCGTACGACAGCCGCCAGGAGTGTCTCACTCACCAGGAGAAGATGCATTCTTCTGATTGGTCCATACTAAAGGTAAGTGACAGTGGTCATCACCAGCTTCATCACCCTGTGCCTGCTGATCGTGTGCTTGCATGTTCTTTATGTTCCACAGCAAGTCTTTCACTCAATTTCTTGAGCATTCCGTCGTCACTAAACTGTAGGTTTTTTTTTCATAAATTTCTCTTTGGTAAGGGATTTTTGAATGAATGGAATACTGTACCCATGACTTCAATAGCAGACCCAAAGTGTCAGGGTCTGATTTGAAAATGCTCAGGCCCTTTCACCACTTGTCATTAGATTTTATTGTGGTCTTTATGAAACCGGTTTTCTTTGTTACATGTGTGACAGTGTCAAGTTTTGGCTGATGTTGTGGTCATTAGACAAATATTTTGCAGTTGTCAATGATAAAAGTGAAACGTACGAAGATCCGGACCCAACATGATTTATCGATTTTTATTTGTTGCTATTTTAAGGTAGAAGAAAAGTTAGTTTTAATTTTCTTATTTATGTGAATATTATTTTAGTATGATAAACATCAAAGCGAGCCATATAAGCAGTCTCTAAATATTTTGAAAATATGTTCCTTGAAACGGACCAGGTGCCGAATCCGAGTTTTTGATGGGCGTAGTGAGATTTTTGCTCATTACACTCTACTAACTGGCGCCAAGAACTCATGACAAACAGACGCTCTGGTGCTGTTTGGGACCTTGTGATGTAGCAAACAACTGCCAGACTCCAGTCCATAGCGTGTTTTCGTCCACGATGAATAAAATATCTTCATTTGACTGCAGTTGCCTGTGTGTCTTCATTGGGCATCAACCTCCCCACCCGTACTTCTAGTTACACTCATGCACCCTGTTACACATGTATGATAATAATAATAATTATTATTATTGATCAGTAATGGTAATTTCTCATAGGACAAGAATGGTGTGGACTCTGTAGAGACATACGCTGAGCGCCTGGACCGCATCGTGGAGCGGAACTGTAAGACTGGTCAGTTTCTGGAGGAGGGAGATGACGCAGACGGTTTGGGGCTGGCGGGGATGGAGGATGGGCAGGGTGCAGATGCTGTCGCCTCCGATTACTTGCAGCGCAAAGTCTACTGTTCCCTGTGTCCAAAACGATTCTGGTCCTTACAGGACCTCCGCAGACACATGCGCTCCCATACAGGTATACATAGCAAAAGATTTCGTGTTAGTTTCTTAACATTTGTGTTTCATTTTATTTTAGTTGCGATTTTCCTTCTTTCCACATGATGTGATTTTTGGTGGGCCAGTACCCAGCCAGAACCGTAAGCTACCACCAGCACAGGAGTGTGTGCCTGCTGGAATAAACCTTATTTTGATTTTGAAAGAAGTCACACATAATTACCAATTTGCAAGTGTGTCCTTTTTTTGTTAAATAAAATTGTCAGCATTTATTTTTGTTTGGTACGCCAAAGCTAGATCGGAAGAAACTGATGACATGCTGATAATGTCAGAATGCAGAAAAGGGAAATTGTACAGTATGTTTTGACAAATTTGTTTCCAAGTTCCTTTTTTAACAGTTGTGTAAGGAATGTAGCTGGTTGCTGCATTGCAAAGTTTCATCCCTTTATTTCAGGTGAGCGACCATTTGAGTGCGACAAGTGTCAGAAGCGCTTCACTCTGAAACACAGCATGATGAGACATCGTCGCAAACACACAACTGGAGGTATCCCTGACTCGCCCACCGTCCTCAGTGAGGATGAAGACTCCATTCAGGGAGACAACCCTAGTAAGTCTTTCCGATACTTGATAGAGATGTGTGAAACACCATCATCAGTATCACAGCTACAGATAAACACTGCGTCGGAGTCGCTTTTATGTGTGTGTGTGTAATTAATATTTCAGATGGTAAGTCTGTCTGTGGTCTCTGACATCAGTAACTACAAATGTACTGATGTACAGCAAAGCACAGCAGACTAAGGCTGACACAAGTGATTTTTTTCCATTGTAAACGCAGCCTAAAAGGACTGCGTGCTTGCTGACTGAAAGTCCCCCCTCCACCACCACCCCTCCCTCAGCTAGTTTGCATTTTGTCCCCAAAGTGTCCGCACTCAAACGGACAGACCCCTCTGAAAACTTGTATTGTCTTAGCAGTGCAAGGTAAACACCCCCATGAACAATTTTGTTCTTCTTGCGTGACAGGCAAGGGTCCAGCCTCCAACGCTGGTACTGGTCACCGGGCCTTGAGGCAACACCTAGCTTTGGCTGCTGCGCTTAACAAGCCCATCGTGTCTGCTGTCTTGGTAAGTTGATCGCTATCTTTCTTTTTGCCTGCTGTCTCGGCAAGTTGTTATCTCTTCACTGCGGTGTTAAAATCATGACAGGAAAGTGCACTCTGCATATCTCCAATTATAGGGGTCATATTTGTGCTTGAAATAACTAGCATACTCACAGGCACATGGATGGATGATTGTTGCTGCTTGCTGTGTATGCATAAACAGCTGATGGCACGTCCATTGTCCAAAGGTCAGAGCAGGGAAATGCGCAAGACCTATACGAGTGTAGTTTATCATGATAATTTGTAGGCGTGGCACACTAAGAAGCCTCTACAAGCTTGCAGATTTTAACAATGAGTACATTCATAAGTTTTTAACTTGTTGTGCTCGGTATTGTCAAAATTGTGTGAGTGATTTTTCTGTCTGTTCAAAATGAATAAAAACTGTTTAAACCAACAATGAGTACTGTAGCTAGATAGATTTGCATTTTGGATCTGATTATGCACTGTACAGTAGTGTTGAGTTGTATTTTTATGGCTACAATGCTTCCTCTTCCCCTGAGCCCACAATGTTGAAATAAATGGCAGATACGTATTCACATCCAGAACATACACACCCACATGCAAAACAAATACATGTACATAACATTTTTAATTTTCAGAGCGCAGCGGCAGCAGAAAAGACGACACCTGCGCTGCCGACAACTGTTACCGAAACGAAAGAGGGTGGAGAAGAGGACGATGGCGAAGACATTCTTCACAACCTGCTGGGAGTAGAGAGTGCCACAATCGACCAGATCTTTGATGCCAAAGACTCCGCAGCCTCACTGCTGGGAGTGAAGGACAAAGTGACTTAATGCTAACAGCAGTAGAACATCGTGCCTACTCATTAGGTGTTGACACCATGCAAGTATTTCTCAGCAAGGAGAGGAGGGACGAGCGAGCGAGTGAGGTTTTTTGGGCTCAGCGCCACGCGAGCAAGGAGAGGAGGGAGAAACAGTGCAGAAAAATTAGAATTGAGAAAAGAGCGGATAAGTCGTTCGCTGCTTGAAAATCTGGCAGGTGAGCTGGAAGTTGTTCCAGAGAGAAGGAACTGCACTCTTAAAAGCCCCCGCCCCAAAACGTTTCTTGTTTGGCATAACGGTAACCTAGAACAGGTAGCCTGCACTGGGAAGAAGATCTTTGGCTGCGTGCGGGTTTGTGGAGTGGTGCGCTGCGCCGTGAAGGCAGGAGAGGATCAAAGGGAGAAGCTTGTGGTCAACACAAAGCAGAGCCTTTGGAGATCTTTGAGGACAGTGTGGTATGGTCAGTCTTTTTGGAACAGAAGGCAATTCTCCTGGCCACGTCCTGTCCATGCTGAAGGCGCTGGAGCTGCAATTCTGGAGGGGCCCTATGACGGGCTCACAAGTCAACCCTAACTGAGTGGAAAGGTCTTAAAGGTACATCGTCCAGTTTGTCTTGCTTTCAATAAAACTGTTACAGAAAGCAACCACTTAGAATTTATCCACCTAAAACTAAGGCTCTGGTGTGCTCCTAGTGGCACAGAGGTCTTTTGTTGAAGAGAAAAAAAAAAACAACCAAACAAACAGCAGATGGTTAATGGAGTGATGCGCAGCTGAGATGAGTCTTCATTCACTTCTGGAAGGCAGCGATGCTGACTGTCTCCTTCACTGACTCAGGAAGTGAGTTCCACAGTTTGGAGTCTGCACACAGTGTGTGGTGATGTAACTGGCGAGCGTTTAAAGGTGTCACATCTTTTTCCACATCATGTGGGTGATATCAAAGATGGACATCAGTGCTGACCACAGAGCAAAGTTTTGGAAAAAAAATTGTGGTGTCCAAGCAGTGAACATGGAGCAAAGTTTTGGTAAAACCTGTGGTGACACAAGTGGTGAACATGGAGCAAAGTTTTGGAAAACTAGTGGTGACGAGCGGTGAACATGGAGCAAAGTTTTGGAAAAAACTTGTGGTGGCCACAGAGCAATGTTTTGCATAGACATGCTGAAGAATGGAGTACGCACATCTTGTTTCTTTAAGTTGCTTACGGCTGGAGTCGTTCAAATGTCATGGCTAAGCCACGGGTGAGTTAATTGTTCATGGCAAATCTTTATTGCATATTAGTATGCATAATGGAAATGCTTGTCCATGTATATTAATTATACATACTGGAGAATAATTCATTTTTGGATGTTTACAAGTTTTGCCTGTATTGCTTACACAAAGGACTGCTAAGTATTTATGTACAGTATTTTCATTTCCTTTGATATCAAGTGGTGTGTATGCATGATTCCTGTGCACTTCAAAAGTATTGACGTGTTCAACATTTTGACATTCTGATGGAAACAACACATTTGCTGAAATGTCATGTTATGGGGGAGGGGGAGGGGGGGGGGTATGTTTTTTATTATTGTTGTTGTTTTTTGTGGCTTTTTTGTGATTCTCTACTTCAAAAGTATTGGAAGAGAAATGGGTTTGGGTGAGTGAGTCTGTAGCCAGAGTATAAGATGAATGTAGAAAAATGGAATGTATATTGTAAGTTTAGCTTTAAACTCATTTGTCATACACTGTAGTAGGTGATTACAGCATGTCCCAGGAAGAAAACACACACACAAAAAACCCCAGCTATAATTTCAGTTGCTGTCTCTGCTTGGCTTAAACCTATGCAAAGAGGTGAGACATGACAGTGAAGTTCTAGGTTCTGATATTGGTTGTGTGTTGTACATTAAGAGTGTCTGCTTTCAGTGAGTTTATACTGTATGTGTGTATATGTGGCATATAATTATATCGGTGGTGACTACTGCTGCTTTTTATGTACCAGGGCAACACAGTCTGTTTTGATTCCATCCGAAACTGGAAAGAAAAACAAATGACTGAAATGTGCTGTGTGCAAATGGCAATATTGAATATATGTACATGTATGAGCAATTCTGTTTGTACCATTAATTAATAATAATAATGAGTATTGTATTAATTATGCAGCATTAATTATGCAATGTGGCAGTACTTGAATATATGTATATATGTATGAGCTATTTTATATGTTTTTGTTTCACGTGTAACATTAATTATGCTGTACTTGTCCAAAGGGTGTTGTGTAGATTGCAAAATGGAAAATGCTGATTGCCATGATTGGTGTGCGTGAACTGCTTGATATAGCCATTTCTGTTGTTATTTATGTTAAACAAGTCTGGAAAATTGGCTTCTGGATTTAGCTTAGAGCTTGGTCGTCATCATTGTGGCCAACAAACTATATTTATGTACAGAAACTGTGATACATTTTTGCTAGCATTAGATGGGTTGGGCTGTAATGGTTGGTTACTTAGGTAGTTATGGCTTCATGCCACGTAAGCAACAAGGCCATTTCGCAGCTAAGGGATGTCAGAACCCAAATATCATGTTAATACGCAAAAACATTCCCCAGATGTGTTCTGCTATGCCGTGTGCCTTTCGTCCTTCGCATTAACTTGTTTGTGCTTGTGTCGCGATTTTTTGTATGAAAAGTCATCAAATGGGTGACAAAACATTCTCATGACTTGTGTGTCAGAACATTGACATGCTATATGGCGCAAAACACAAGTGAGTGACACAAAATTATTGAAAACCAAACCATACAGACACCAGCTGTTAAAGCCGATGGGAAATTTTGCCTGGGAGGTGTCCGCCACGTAATTGACTCAGAGTTGTGTTGGAATACTCTGCCACAGTGTGGGATCCTCATCTGCAGCGAGATGTTGACACCCTGGAGAAGGTCCAGCGTCGTGTAGCCGGCTTTGTTCTAAACCGACATAGAAACACGTCCAGCATGGGTCAGATGCTCCATGAATTGGAATGGCCACCCCTTGCACAACGCAGGCGCGTAGCGAGCCTTAACATGATATATAGGATTATAAACGGACTAGTATGTGTATAGGCTGCAGGGAACTGGCCCCCTCTAGAAGGCAATACAGCAAACAGCTGCAAAGAATGACCTGCGAGTGTTTGCGAGTGAATGAGCGCATGCCAGGGTTGTTAAAATATCTTGTCAAAACGCAAGAATGTTTTGTGCAAACATTCCCCAGGTGTGTTCTGACAAGGACCAGGATGAGTGAGTGAGTTTTAAGGGCTTAAATTAAAGCCGCGCGAGCACCAAAGACTAATTCGCGACTAAGTGTGCCTGCACTACTTGAACTGACAAGAATCAGAATACGAACGATTGTAATTTATGTGCTGCTGCTGCTGCTGCTGCTGCTGCTGCTGACATGCAGGTTTGGTTGAAAGAAAATGATGAGCTGAATCCACGTGGGTGGATGTTTGGGTGTGTTACATCCTTTTTCCACCAAGTATGACGAGGCAATGAGAGACTTGACTCCAGGAGGGAGATGATGTATAATAATTAATGAGTGTGCCTTTTTCTTTTTCCTTAGTTTTAAGATATTTTGTGGATTTTTTTTCTATTTGAATGCACTTGGTATCTTGAGTTTTTTCGTTTTGTGTGAGTGTGCCCAAAGAATATATTTTCACTGCGTTTCCTGCCTGTTTCTGAGCTTGGAGCATACCATATATGTATCTGCTGAGAAATAACATCTGTTAAAGAGTGAGTGTGAAATAACATCTGTAAAAGAGTGAGTGTGTTTTTCAAGGAGAGGTGTTCATGGAAAAGGCTGAAATGTACTGAAGCATAATCATTTTACTTTTTTCCCTCTCTTTTTTTTAAATATTTATTTTCTTTTATTTGAGAATGAGATCTTGGATTATTTATGTGAATGGGACTCGAAAGCTCGATCCCCCGAGCTGGACTGGCCGGTTGACTGGGGTCTCTTCAAATGAAGTTGTCATAGAAGTGAATCATAGAAGTGACTTATAACGTGTGGTGGCTTTGTATGCACATTTTCATTTTCACATACAATCATTGCATTCCAATTAATATATTTTTTACAATAGAGTATTTACCTATGTTAATTTATTTGATCATTATGTGTGTGATTGAGGATTATTTTTCCTGTATACTGTACTACAGATTCTGATTTTAATATGTTAGAATTTTGTAGCATTTCTTTCAACTTTGTTAATTTATTGACATTTTCCATACCATTAATTGTTTTAAAATGAATGTTTTCTTGCTTTTGTTGGCTTATAGAAATACTAGTGTGTGTATAGCTAGTTTAGTAATGCTTTAGATAAATTGTGAACACTTTTGAGTGGGAAAGTATTATATGTTAATCTCTTCCATAGTCCACATGCGTCACAATTTGTAAGGGTACGTGGGTGTTTGGGAGTTTAACATCCTTTTCCACCATGTATGAGTGATGTCAACGACGGGACAACGAGAAAAAGGCCAGCTTAAATATTTGGCCCCACCTGCAATTCGGCCTGATTACCCGAGCATTGAAAGTCCAATGCTCCCCCAGTTTCTAAGACATGCAGCTTCCCCAAACTTATTAACATGATTTCATACCACACCTATCTGCAAGAATCAGGCAAAAGCAGTGGTTCTGTCGTGGGTGTTTTTCAAGTGAGAGAGATGTTGAAATTTTCACATTTCAGAACTGAGGGGAAGAAAACTATTGAGTGCTGGGCAGAGGAATAAGTTCCTGCCAACGAATTGTGTCAATCCCAGTGACTGCAACGTGACGAAAAATCATTCTCATTGTCCATATCATGCTTGTTGTAGCTGAAGTTCGCATCACTGCTGCTTAGGATCTTTTTGGTCTTTTACCGCACTAGCATTGTGAACGAGATACATATCCCACCTGACAAGTTGACATTATGTCAATGATAATGCAGTAAACTATACATCTATGCATCAGTGAGAAATTGTGATAGCCCCAGTATGGCAGCATTCCTCTGGTTGTGAACTCGAGAATACATAATTATTATATACTGCTGAAGACCTAGAAAATGGTTTCATATCATGGTTTCACGAGCAGAAAGGTCTACATTCCAGGTGTGTGTTTGATGAACTTGAAATGTATGAAAGATACAAGTAAAAGTATATTTATTCTATAGTATGTGCAATGCCGGAGGGGCATCTGGGTGAGGGTGGGTGTTCAGGCTTTCCACCACGTATGGATCTAAGACGGAGCAACGAGAAAAAGACCAGCACAAATATTTGGCTCCAGCCTGGATTCAAACTCATGACCCAAGCATTGAAAGTCCAGTGCTCTACCATTCGGCTATCCCGGCTCCCCAGGGTGCATGTGTGTGAAGCACAGACATCCTGTTTGGGATAAACGAGCCTGACACGTATGCTCAATATGATGCAGGCATCACATGGTCCTTGCCATCCCACATGTGCATGTACACAAACGGTGACAAAGGCGTCATAATCTTATGATCTATGGCTGTCCTGAACACCGTATTTTGTGGGTTTAAAAGTGTGGGCGGCTTAACGGGGAGACTTCCGAGACAGGTTGGAGCGCATATGGGTTTTTTTTTCTGAACACAAGAGATGCCATCTTGAATGCGTCAGTCTGAATGCATTGTATAAGTACCTCATCTTTTACTCTCACATCAGGCAATTCTGAATAGCGTTTTCCTAGCGCACAGATGGCATCTTGAGCTGAACCGAACCTGCTTAGTTAGCCATTATGTGTGTGCTTACCTTTACCTTGTGCTCTCACGGCATGCGCTTCTGATATAAAGAGGAAATCTGTCTCTGGGACTGACAGGCAGTGAAACTAGAGGTTCTGGATGCCTGTTTTGGTTCTGTTTGGCATGTACATATGTGCGATCAAGTCCTTGTACTTTATAGTAAGGGTTATCTGTTGAGGATAGTTGTTCATTTTACCACGTCATTGTATGGTGATGTGATGTTCCGTATCTTATAACAGTGTGAAGTTCATGACTGTGGTGTGGATGCAGTGTACACTGGATGTTGGACCATAGATTGGAAGAAGAGATCTAAGAAACGAATAAATTCTTTTCTTGCTTTCAGAATGAACTGTGTGGAAATTTTGTGTGTACCTTTGTTGTCATGAGCGTGAGAGAAGATATTTCACAGTGTGTGTGTGTGTGTGTGTGTGTGTGCATGTGCAAGCCATATGTATATCTCTCTCTCCCTCTCTCTCTCTCTCCCCCCCTCTCGCTCTGCAGACAAATGTGTTGGTCTCTCTCTGGTTTTAATCACTAGCATGTAAATTTGACATTTACGCTCAAAGTGTGAAGAAAAATGCAACAATACATGTACTATAAAAAAAATAAATAAATAAAAACATTTATATGGGATGTACTTAGACCTTAAAGAAAATATTTCAAAAGATACAAAAGTTTCTGTTTCAAACAGCCTACCGGTACACACTCACTAAAACAAAAGCGTGAAAAAACGATCGTAGAATAGGAGAATAAATCTGATCACATCATGATTAAACAAATCCATGCATAAAACTTCAACTAAGCCTTCAAAAACTGGTACATCTCTGTAATGGGTGACACAGTCTCAAAGACTGATACACTGATTGAATTTTGAACTCTTACAAAGCTGCGTACATAATGAATACAACTATAACATCCGCCCCTAGAATAAAAAAAAGTACTAATGCACATGCAAGAACATGTACTGATTTTCATGATCAACCAAGACTGGCAGTACATAATTATGTTAATCCTTTTTGAACAGGTTGACAAATATGTTCACACATTCGCCGATGAAACTGAGCAACAACATGCACTCAGCTGAGGTATGCATTGTATATTATCAGATGAACTGGCAACTTGGTGTCACTTCTATAAAGTGACTGAAAGGGAAAAGAAAAAAAAAAAGCCCATCACAGAAGCACAACAATGTGATTGTTACCCCCTGACCAACATGAATCTTCCGATTCTCAGCACTCAACACACAGTGTTACTGCTGAAAGATTAAACACAGTATGTCAAAAACTGTTCCTCTTTTATGTGTATTATAAACTTACGCACTTGCAACACTTTCAGTTCAAACACGCGACACTGAAGTTGGCTCACATGTACCGGTAACACAAATCCATCCAGTGGTCCCGGTACTAGTACATCGCTCAAATGGTATCATACCTGCAAAAGAAAACACACAGAAATACATCAGATTCAGAGACAATGAGTAACAATTTGTGGTGGCACCCAACAAAATGGGGATAAAGTCACCCAGCCACTTATAAAAAAAATCTTAGCGATTGAGATTTTTTTTCACTTTTGGGTACTTAAACAACTAGTACAGCTGCTGTGGAAGTTCCAAAACATCTGTGTACAGTCTTGTCACGTGGTCAGCTACAATAGTTTTGGGTGGTTGAAATATTAGAATAACTATACATCTGTTCACAATGAATGGATGCGGAAAAAATGCCACTTACAAAGCTGTAAGGCTGTTTGCTGAAAGAGTTTATAGGCATGGAGGCCGTTTTATCTTTGCGGAATGTAGTATTAGAGAAATACGACTTTCTTCAAATGCATGATGCATTTCTTGTACGCTTACTACCAGCTGCGAATTTCTATAAATATATCAGCCCAGTCAGCCGCTCTGCTTCATACTAGCCTTGGGGCTACTTCACACTGGTCAGCTGTGTTATACCTTGATATAACTACTGTTTTGAAGCAAGGAGTTAAGCGTATTCATAAAAAAAATAATTTAAATAAATAATAAAAAATTTCCACAAGCTCGATGTATGCCTGACAATTCTATAGAGGCTTTAAGATATGTGATATCACCAGCAAGCAGTGACAAACTCACCTTTTCTCCTCTGACTCGTGCAGTTTCTCAAATTCCTTGATATCTGGGGCTCTGCCAAGCCAGTTCAAAATGCGAAGCCAGGTGCGAATGGCCCACATTCCGACACCAAAGGTGAAGTTCTCACGCCACACGTGGTAGTCGAACAAGCACCGATCCCACCATCCGCGGACCCTGCCTATGATGCCGGAGGATTTCACATCCCTGTACACTCCATTGATGGCACTGAACCAGAGACAGAAAACACCATGTAAAATTTAGCTGGTTGTCTGAGGGTTTCACTCAATTCCTACTGAGCAAGTTTTGGTTGCCGAGGTTGTGCGCCAGTGGCCTTACAAAAAAATTCATAATTAATTTATTTCTGTATGGAGTTAGATTTGGCTGGGTGGGAGTGTTGTATATTCATTGTACTCAAGTTTGTGTGTTTCGAGTATCTTCTGTCACTCCAATTCCTTGAAAATGAGAACAACTGTACCCCCAACTGGTTTCGCCATATATACCGGTACGCTCTTAGTTTTGGAAATGTAAGCGTCCAAGGAATCTCAGTTTCACTTGTAACACTGCAGTTACTGCCACACAGGTTTTCCTCTTCCCTTGTCAGTCTGTGGCTCAAAACTACAGTATCATCCAAATCATCACTTTCACCAGACCCTTCCTCACTACCCATGCCTATAAACACCAAAACGATGGATTCAGCAACCATCAATATTTGCCTTCTCTCCAACGCACAGACGACAAAAACCCCCAAATCTACCAAATGCAGCAAGTATGCAAAACATTCTCCCTTGCAAAAGGGCTGTTAAAGAACGGTTACTCCTGCCAACTCATGTGCAATTCTAGCATACAGGGCCAAAATCGAAAGCAGGGTTCACAAGAACACTTCTGAATAAAAATTACCTGCGAGCCATGATGCCGTAGCGATCAACTGTGTGTCCGTGCTCCTTAGTAATGGCACGAATCGTGTTGAGGTTTCTGTGAACAAAATTAAGATAGTCCTGGAACATCTTGTCCGATCATAGTCAAAGTTTTGCAAAATTACAAGAGCAACTGTAAATATTTCTAACACAAAATATGCACTTCTAGACTTCTTGAGAAGCACCCTGAGATGTGCAAATCAGTCTTCTCAGCTAGCCAAAAATACATCAAGTGAGGACAACTCAACAGACAGGCTTGTGTGTGTGTGTGTGGAAGAAGCCCACTGCTGGGCATAGAGGGCAGTGGTTTTACACGATGTTGGTCCTATTTACCGATCAGCACCTGCTGCACATCAAATTACTGTTTGACTAGTTAAGCTGTCAAACCAACCCTGCCCGCAGCAGGCTTTGAGGCTGTAGGCATGAACGAACATGCACATCTCATTAACAGTACATGTCCGTGCAATGCACCCACAGGTTACATACAGTATCACAGTTGCTGAATGTACCATGAAAATGACTCAGAAGATTAAGTGAACAAGACAAATGAATATGAATACTGAGAAGGATCAGTGCATGAATTAGAGGTGCTGGAAACATGCGAATCTCTGCCAAGACTAGAAAGAGAAACGATGACATCAAAATAACATATATTTAACGACAGCGAGTGTGTCAACATCCATGTCCCATATTTCAACAGTTACAGAGTGAAACAGCTTGCTGGGTCAGGGCATGTTTCTCTTGTCAGTGCAAAGCAAGAATATACATCTGTGTGCATGACAGGGTTTTGAGGTCAACAACTTCAGCAGAAAACTGACAATTTTTGACAGTCTGGGAGAAGAAATAAAACTGAACTTGGGAGAAGACTGGGAAAAGAACTAAAAATGAGCCTGTACACAGAATAGCAGAGGAAAATGGATGAAAACTAGTACCGTATACATACACTGTACACACAAATGATCACCGATTCAAAGCCTTCCCCCTGCCCCCACTCCTCTCATATGCCAGCCTTTACCTCCAAGCCCCGTTAAAAAATAATAATTAAATCAATAAAAAGGAAAACAGAATAATAATAAAATAGCTTCCAAAACACCAGCCTGTCTGTATAGCAAGTTGTCCTCACCTGATGACCAACAGAAGACAGCGTGGCATGTCTTTCAGCACTTTCATGATCTTGTCAAACCGATCCTGCGCCATCTTGCGCATGTACGCAAGGTCAGCGTCTGACATGTGACTCGGTAAGTAATAGGTGTCTCGCCTGATCGGCCGTTGCACCAGAATCTCACAAAACAGGGTGTAGTCTAGACAGAACAGTTTGAAAAAGCCAATTACAAGAGTGATCTAACATCTTTTACAGTCTTTATCTGCTCTCTGTCTGATCAAGCCATGCTGTATAAGGCTGCTGGCTTTTCTCAGCCGAAGCTTTTGCAAGCAGGGGACAGACAAAGACGTGGAAAAGCAACGGCAACCAGCAGGGAAGACTCACCTCAAAACTTTCACAATATCCACATCATACGCCATCATTCAGAATTTGTATGAGGGGCTTTTCTTTCTGCCAAAATCTGAACACTTTCAGTGAATGCTCAACTGAAACTGTGGCTCTCTTTTCTGAACGGTCAAATGTGTAAGTCATACAACCTTACTGGTAAAGCACTTGAGTGCAACCAAACCACAATTCCACACACACACATATATATATAATATTCTACAATGGCAGAATATTAAGTGCATTACACTGTCCACTCTTGAAGCAGAAACGTGACAGCTGTTTGACAGAGCAGACCTTTTTCATGGTATTCGTGGTGGTAAATATGTCTATTATCCAATTTTGGGGAAATTCAGGCCACTCCCCCATGCGAGAGCATGTTGCCATTAATACAGTGCCCCTTGTTTTCTCTGTGGATATTGTGCAAGAGTGCGTAAATCTTCCCATAAACATCACCACTACAATTACCGAAAAATAAGCAACAGTGAGCTGGGCATGTCGCGAAAGACTTGCAGCACTCGGTCATGGATGGCAATAAATTCCTCTCTCAGCGCCTCTTGCTGCTCTTTGCTCAGACGTTTCCACTCCTTGCGACCCACTGGCTTAGTTCGGAACAGCTTATGGTTTTTCAAGATGACAGGTCTTTGCATCAGCATTATTGCAAAGATATGGAAATCTGCATGGCAACACAAGACAGAGAAGCAAATACATGTACGATTCAGGAGCTATAAAGTCGGACAGCATGCAGGACAAAACCTGGCTCAGGCTGAGTCAAATCATGCATCTCAATATAAACAAAGCACCCAGTACAGCAGAATAACACTAAATAATAAAATGGGTACTTAAGGGACGTCCTACCTCTCGCGGGAGCTCGGGGCGCCTTACAATCAACACACACTCACTCACCCAGAAACACACACAACATGCCTCCACACATACATTTAACTACAAACACATAATGTGCAGCATCATACATGGGCTGCCCCTGGCTTACACACACACACACACACACACACACACACACACGACCAGCAAGATGATGATGTGGCAACAGTTATTGGTTGAAGGCTGTGAAGAGGTGGTTTTCAGATTTGAAAGTTTTGTGTCTGCAAATCTGATCGAAACTGGGAGATCATTCCAACAAGTCGGACCCTGGTATGAATAACTACGCTGACCAAAGGTCTTTGTCTTGACATGAGGGACACAGAGACACAAAACATATTGAAACCATCCCCACGAATGTCTACCTTAACTTTTTCACAACCACACACCCAGACCCCGGGTGCTGACGTGCGAGGACACTTTTACCTGTTATCTCTGCTCACTGTATCTCGCTGTCGCAAAAGTTTGGCATAACTGAGTTTTGAAAACAGTGCACGAGAAATATACACTGCTTGTCATCCTGCGCTATTCTCCAAACCTGGTCACATCAAAATCCCATGATGACGTCAATATGCAGTAGCTAGTGTTTTCCTCATAAAGAGATGAGCCCAATGGCAGCTCCCGAAGCACAATAACACTGTCTGGAATTAAGTCAAGGTAATGATCACAATAGGTACCACATAAAAGTACCCACCTTTTACCCCCAAATCAAGGGAGTATTTCTGCATGTCCTCCTCTCGGAGCATGATGATAGCTTTATAGACCTGACACAGGGCTTTCCTGTCAGGTGGCTTGAGAAAGTCGTACAGTCCGTGATCCAGAAGGACAAGCTCAGCCTTCCCATCTGCACCTTTTCTCACAAACACTGGTGAAGGACAGGAAGCACGTGTCAGAAGGCCGCTACGTAGATATATGCACAGTGAACAATTTATGTCCTGAAAGGCCAATCTTCAGACATATTTGGGTGGTATGGTATGGTATGGTATGGTATGGTATGGTATGGTATGGTATGGTACGGTACGGTACGGTATGGCACAGCATGGCACGGCACGGCACGGCACGACATGGTATGGTAGACTTCTCCTCCGCACAGAAATCCACCTCTACTGAAATGCTCCTGGTGCCGCAGGGCTAGAGGACGAAGCAGTACAAGCCTGCTGCCGCTAAGCGCTACCTTATGTGCAGCCCTCCACCCTGCTTTCCCCTCTGGTGCGTGCGTCAGTATTTCTGTTTACCACGCCACCGGCCACAGCCTACTCTTCTTCGAAAGATGAATGTGGGATTATTAGCGTACACACTTGATCTTTGTGTGTGTGTGTGTGTGTGTGTGTGTGTGTGTGTGTGTGTGTGTGTGTGTGTGTACACACAAGGATGTGACAGGCACCGTAAATGAGTCTGCACATGACTTTGACTCCAACCAAAACTCCAACCAAATTCCTGCCCACCAGGGATCGAACCAGGCAGCCTAGGATCCGAAGTCGGATACCTTAACCACTAGACCAAATCCTGCTCATAAATGGTTCCAAGCTGTTTTGGTGATGTCTAGCACTGTACCATGCATGGGTACAGCGTCTCACACACTGGCACTCGGCCAACAGAAGCCTAAACGCGGGGAGAATTTCAACAGCTCCTCGTCTACATGTTTTGCAGATTTTCATTATCTTGAGAATGTTTTGCAACTATGAATAACAACTCACACTATCACTCAGTAAGCATTTTGCTTTGTGCCATACCATTGCCAGGATGTGGATCAGCATGGACGAATCCAGAGAGGAAGATCTGATCAGAGAAACACTGCACCAGCTTGTAGTCCACCTGTAACAAGCAGGTTGTCAGTAACCCAGCCTTGCTCAGAAAGACAGAGTACTGAACAAGGGGCCAGAAGGACTAAATTTAACAAGTGTTTAAACTGGGGAAAAAAAAAAAAAGAATTTGAATGAGAGATTGGGTGTTTTGATTGTTTTCTGCCTACCATGAGGGTGTTTCAAAGACTGTGTTGCTGAAAAAAGCCGGTACGTGTTTTGGCTCTGTCAAGATTTGAACCCTTGACCTGCCTTTCACCAGTCTGTGCTCAGCCAATTGAGCCATCCTACGTGCTCTTTGATTCAGGGGAATTTAGATGAAACACAGAAGGAAAAAACAACAAAAAACTAGGAAAACATAAATACATCGACTATGCAGTTACTTACATCTTTCACCGACAGTCCCATTTTTCGGATAGCCTCAAGGTTGCTGATCTTGTAGCCATCAATGTATTCTGTTGTCAGCACTCTCTAAACAAGGAATTTCTTTTGTTAAACAATACACACGACGGATTGAAACAAAAAGCAGTCAAATTGCTTCCTTGCTGTTTATGCAAACTCTTCACAGCATCCACACATATTTGGTTGTAATTTTACATATCATCTGCTACTGTTTGGTTCTTGGGTTAATTTTTTTAAAATTTCATTTGACTGCTTACAAAAAATTGAAGCTGCCTTAACTGGAGGCATAAAAACTAAATACAAGTACATCCCAGTTTGTTTCAGTTTCTGTGTGTATGTTGTTGAGCGAACTGTTTCTCCCTGTTCATCATTAAAAGTGCATGTGTGTTCTCTTGCTTCCATAACTTTGGTAGGGCTAGCCTCTGGGAGTGTATAAACAAATTAGGTGTTTTGGGGTGGTTTTTTTTGTTGTTTTTTTTTAATAACCGATATGCATCGTACAGAAATATGTCGACTGTGTGTTTTTGTAATGGACAGTTGATTAAAGGATGTACAATCTTTTTCCAGTATTTAAAATTATGGTGTCTGTTCATGTATGTGTGCGTTTATGTTTTTTGTGGATGTAAGTTTGCACGTATTTGGTAATACTGTAGACATTTGTGCCTTGTTTGAATATGAGGTTGACCTTAGAAAAATTTGATTCGTACTTTGTGAAACTGCCCACACACACTGTTTTAACATAAACAAATTAGTATTTGTCTCCGAACTAGTGCCAAATATCCTCTCAGCCAAGTAGCTGGTGTTTGCCAAGTTGGAACCTCACCTTGCTCGTCATGTCCCACAAGACAGAAGGCACATAAATATATTTGAGATGGCGGAGATCTGAGAGGCACTGTTCCCCATTGCGACCCTCCTGCTCAAAATCCAGTTCTTGTCTCAACGTTTCCTTCAAGTCCTGCACCAGAGAAGAACCAAACTTAGAAAATCAATCATTTGGAACGAAACGACACAGTGAAGCCTACACTTGTATGCATTATCTCATGGTGCTCAATAAGAAAAACACTCACTCCCTCTCTTTTTCCTACACTCATACATACACATGCTGCATCCATGCATCTGTATACCCCCCCAACCCAACACACTCACACACACACACACACACACACACACACACACACACACACACACACACACACCTGCAGGACCCAAGCGAAGTCAAACTTGGGGTGGATCCATCCAATCAGCTTCAGCAGGAACTCACAGGTGTGGATATCCCCTGAGAAACGATCTCGCAGATCAATGTACTGGGCCTGTATAGGATAGTAAAGCGAGGCAATGATGCACTGCAAAGTAACCAAAGGATGTTAGAGCTCTGACAGCACAATAAGAATAATAATAATACATATAGTGCAGGTGCTTTATCCAAATGCTTGACATAAGTCAAAGTGCCATGAACTTCAGCCACCACGCACACTCAAGTGAATCACCCACATTATCTCACAACCAGCACATCAAAACAATACGACAAAGTGGTATAAAGTTCAGCTCAGCTCAGCTATTCAAGGTTCAGAATGTGAAATTGCATTTATTTGTTTGTTTTTGTGACCTGAACATTTCCAAAGTGGAGGGGAGGGAAGCTAGAGCATGTACAAAAACATTTGGTGGCAATGAATGGTCCAGCAATGTCATACTTGAGGAGAAAAATCTGAAGCCTTAAGTGGGACTCCAACCCAAAACTCTTGCACTGGCGGCAGGAGTCATCACCTCCAGCCCTGTGTCATTATGACACCTGTCACTGTCATTTTTACCTTCACAGCCACCTCCCTGCCGTCCAGTGTTGTAGCCCTGTGAACCTGTGCCAGGCTGGCTGCAGCAATAGGATTGGGATCAAACGACGCAAACATTTCCTCTGGCTTCTTCCCAAAGTCCTCCAGGAACAACTGTTCCACCTGAACACAGAAAATAAAACAGCACACTTGTATGTTAATTATACATCTCTCTCAAAATCACAAAATCTAAAGATGTAGTGCTGTTGCCTGAATGTTTGTCATCTCAAACACTAATGACAGGAACTCCGATGGTATGTATACAGCAGTACCATTGGTACGGTGAGGGTGTCTGTGTCTGTCTGTCTGTGTCTTCCTGCGTCTGTGTGTGTGCGTGGATGATGGCTTGTTATGTACCAGGGTTGCACATTTAAGTCGGTCCCAGGACATTGACCTATAAAAATTTCAAATGTCCTATTTTTCCCATTTCAAGCGGACATTTGTCCTATTAAAATTTGTATTGCCACTAAGTGGCCAGGATACTGTGTCCTATCACTTTGCTGTTTCCGGGACACTTTGTCCTATAGAAGCTGTGGAAAATGTGCAACCCTGATGTACTACTGGTCATGAAAGCCTCTATGCTTGTAACGCCCCTGAGATGGAAAACTGCCACTTTCGAAGCACTAAGGCTGTTTGCCAGATAAAAGGATGTTTTATTTGACCATCGGACCATTTTTGTGACATAGCGGCTTCTACTATTAGAGAAATACGACTTTCTTTGGGCCTACCTGAACAGACTGGGACTAGAAAACTTTTGTAAAAATAGCCACCAATCTAGCTGGTCCTCAGTAAGATTGCTAAGATGTAACAAATGCTGGTGGAAGATCTGAGTGTGATTCGGTTGTGTGATTCAAAATGTGTAATGCCTAGATTGTCAGTTTATCTTTGCATATTATGTTTTGTTTTTGTTTGATTACTGTAGAATGTAGTGAGGACTTCTTCTAAGATAGGCAGAGATGCCTACAAGAATTATCCTAATAAACGTTTCATCATCATCAGCCTGCAACCAAATAGCGTCGTCTGCTCAGTATGTGGCAAACTTCTAGATCAACATTACACCAGCCAGTGTCACCACAATGTTTTCAGATACTATATAATTGTGATGCAAGTGACTGATTCTGATGCCCTGATCAAGCGAATTCGATGAAAAGTTTTTAGCACAAGCCTGTCATACCTATCAAGACTTTGAATATTATATAGCATTATACATTTCGAATCACACAATTGAATCACACTCAGATCATCCACCAGCATTTGTTACATCTTAGTAAGTAAACAAACCAACCAACAAACACTTACCTCATCTGTTGTGCGAGTGAGGGCTCTGTCTTGCAGAACCACCAAGACCTCTAGGTACTCACGAGGCAGTATGTGATTCATAGACACAAGACCCTGCAAAAAGTCACGCAGCTTCCGTCAAAATAATACATGTATACACATGAAACAGAAAGTATAAGAACCTGAGAATGGCACAATGCATAAACACCAACACAATCTATCTGATGAATACAATAGGTAAGGCTGGCGGAATGCACTAGTATAAAGTCTAAACTCATCAGAGACAGATGTACACAAACATGAAAATTTTTTTTTTTTAAATCAGTTAAGTTCAACAGCTTGAACTTATCAAACCGATGAATTATTTTAACCCAAAGCTGCCTTGTAATGGAGTGTTAAGCCGGCTCTTAACTGGGCACTGCGGAGCGCCACAGTGCTGTCCACAGTTGTGATTTTGGGGGTTTCCGCCACTGTGGCGTCATCACAGCAACCTGGATTTCAAATAGCCGCAACTGTGACTGTGGTTTCCACAACAGATTCTGATTGGCTGTACTACGTCACTCGGCGCGCAAACATGGCGGACAGTGCATCTTCAATCGCTTTGTCACCGAGCACAGCTGTGTTCAGTTTTGTAGTTAGTAGACACACCGAGCGCAACAACTGTGATGTGCATGTGTGTTTTCGCGCGCTGTGCCCAGTTAAGAGCAGGCTTTACTGCCTAGCTTAGCTTAAGCTTAATCCTCTTTATTCCCTGGGGAACATAGGGCTGCAACTGTAGATCTGTGGTTGTAGTTTCTGTAACAAGTTCTTTTTTTTAAAGAGTTGGGTTGTTAGCCCTACTCAAACCCCCAACCTGGAGGACCAGTGAGTGCGCTTCGTCTGGCCTCTACCCTTCGACCTGTCCAGCATGGGTGGCCCTACCAGGAGACGAATCTCCCGCCAGCATAGCTCTCGGGGTCATGGAGACACGCAAGCCCCATCTCCAACGGCAAGGATGCACTCATCGATGGGGTTACTGCCTAGACTACTTGGCAAATTTTTTCAGATCTGGTAACTTGCACAGCTGACTTTTATGGGTACCTGACGATACCTGTACATGTGCAGACTTCACCATTTTTCTTTCAAACAGCCTGTACTGAGCAGCTGCAGGTGAACATTTTCTCTCCTACCTGTCCCAGCTTGATGTACAGGCCTCCATTTTTCAGACATCCTGCCAGGATTCGCTCTGCCGCACGTCGGTGACATCCCTTGATAGCCTCATCATACTCTTTTGATTCATCGTCAAGATTCCATAGCGACCACTTGTAGTCCACCGAGATGCTTAGTCCTATAATTACTGACCTGCAAAAAGCCATGAATTATAAGATCCCACTGAGAAAGACGAGCACAGAATGTCCAATGTGTGTGATTTGTACATGTATGGCGCACGCCCACAGTTAGATACATGTACCTTCGGTGCACACCTTTATGATCGCAAGCTCTAATCTCATACAAGAATGATCAGAGCAATCAATTTTCTGCTACATAATAAGCTGTGAAACAAATAGTCTAAACAATAAAACAGAGCAGCAAAGTCAGCTGTAGAGCAATTTCTGAGAACTCACATATTCTCTGACTTATAAGTTTACATACATACATACATGTACATGTATATATACAAGATGAGGCATTGGGACATAGCCTGAGTAACTCCATTACACATTAACTGACCACATACATAGCAAAAACTATAATGAATCCAAGATCACTGCCAAGATTGAGAAGCCGCAGAAATACTGTCACAATGTGTTTACATACATGTGCATATACTATACTTTTTAATTGAATTTCACTTATTTCTGCATACAGTACCTCACAAATCTTCTGACACCACCAATGAAAACACGAAGTTTTCGTCTCTCTTGCTGATCTTGTAATGCATAGTACACAGCACCAGATGCAGACGCTCCCAGTACTGTTGCAGCAAGTATAGTCCTCCATCGTATCTGCCTTTTGGGGCTGCTGCTACCAGAAGTCACATTTTTTGTTCTACTGGACACAAAAGTTTTTCCCAGAGGTAAGCCTCGACATGATGGCAACACCCTACTAGATGGCGGCGAGATTCTGCTTGAGGTGCGAACCAAGGTACTGTAACTTGTATGCAGCAAAGTTCTATGATGAGCACACACGTTGAGAGGGAGACTAGCCGCTGCTGGGACTTTCAAAACACTCAGTCTTCCAACAGCTTGTAGGACCACCATGATGCCTGCCGGACTTGACTTTCAAGAGTAGGAAGTTGTGAGAGCTCTTCAGCTGATAACACTATCTCAAGTTAAAACTCAAACAATACATGCACCAGTGTCAGCAAGTTCAATGCTGATGTGACATTGGAAATGTTTCTATCTTCATGGAACGGAACTGCATGTCTTTCTGTCTGCATAATCAAAGTCCTTTAACTTTCAGTCCTGAGTCTTCCGTCCATTTTCAGTGCAGCCGCTGTGGCGACTCAGTTCACCTGTAATACTAAGAAACGGAGAGTGAGTCATGCAATGGTTCAACTCGCGCAATTTAGCTTTAGGAGGTGGTTACTCGAGAGCGGGAGTGTGTCTGATCGGTTACAAAACTACTGTCGTTGGGGTTATATGTTCACGTAATTCACCTTACATCAACGAAAGAGAGATTCGCGACATTCGTTTGGTATGTTTGGTGTTCTGTAGGTTAATATATGCTGTGCAAAGTGTAACGAACTGTGCACCAAAACCCTAAAGATTTCAAGAGTTTTGTATGGAAGAAATTTGAAACTTTGTCTTACGTCTTCTCCTTGAAACGCACCACCGCAACTTCGTCTGCATCTTGCGTGCCTGCGACCCTTTATATTTTCTACAGCAGAAGAGTAACTCGGGGGGGGGGGGGGGGGGGGTCAGGTCAACTCGGCCCGTTTAAAACTCGGCCCAAAATGGCAATCAGATCTCGGTCCTACTAATTACCGAAAACAACGAAACGACCGAAAACAACCGAAAACAACTCTTAATACGGATAGAACGCGGTTCAAACATACAAATAACAACACACAAACATGATTAACGGTGAAAAAAGTGGCCTTAAAAAAAGCTAAAAGGAAAAAAAGGTGATATTGCAGAAAATAACCAGTCCGGACCAGAGTCGCTTCCCTTGGGAGACACGTTCATTTCGTCCTGTTCTCTTGGAGTGAATAAGTACTTTATTCCTTTGCCTCTTTTTCACCTTTAATCATGTTTGTGTGTTGTTATTTCTATGTTTTAACTACGTTCTACGCGTCTTAAGAGTTGTTTTCGGTTGTTTTCGGTAATTAGTAGGACCCGTCAGATCTGCCTAATTCGGCCCAATGTAAAATTAAGCTCTGTGAACTGAGACGACAACTTGTGCAAACAACTGGATGTTCCTTTCGGCCATTGCCACAATTTTCGTCACTTTGCGGTTTCTCATAGAAAACTATAATTTTCTTTGTCCTAATGCTTCCATACCCGTCCTACAGTACCTGTTCTCGACGCCACAGTTACGATTGTCTCCCGTTGACCATGCACCCTACGGTCCCCATAAGCCATCGTGAATCCACACTGTTTTGCCGTTAGGCAACTACACCCTATGTACCACGTGGATCATGGTAGCGTTTCCATTTGACCGGCCGTTATACATACGAGCCATCGTGAATCTATCCTAAAGTAGTCTGCTGCCCCTTTGAGGCCTACGGTACCCATGAGGCATCGTGAATTCATATTAGATATTCTTCATACTGTGCACTGCATCTACTGAGGTGCACGAATACCGTCCTCCTGAATACGACACCACATGTACTTGGCCCAAACCGCAGAAAGGCTGTGAAAACGCGCACCCAAGTGACTGAATTGTAGTTATTATACACGACATCAACATAATTATATATATATTGCAACCACTTGGGTCAAAGGGTCAGCTCAGCTGGTGTTCGCATGCACTAGGCATTTTACTGCCTTTCTAAGGGGATGGCGGTGGTGTTAAGTGTTGTATGTATTGGGTTCTGTGGGTTTTGTCGGTTGTTTGTTGTTTTGTTTGTTTGTTGTTTGTTTGGGGGGTGAAGCAAACTTGGTTTATTTCCTGCTTTCCTGTCTTTTTTTTTTTTTTTTTCTTTAGCAAAACCGGCTATGGATTCAGTTTGTATGCTGTTTGTTGTTGTTTTTTGTTGTTGTTATTTTGTCTTTACTTTGGGGCGGGGGGGGGAGGGCTGGGATTTTTCTTGTTCTCAGGTTTTTTTTGGTTGTTTTTTTTTTTTGTACAGGTTTGTGATCGTCTATCATTTTTTGGAAGAAAAAATCGAATGAATGTGAAGACGGAAGAAACATGCCCCTACCGTTGCTCGACTACCAACAGTCACAGCCTCCCCCTCCCCCCCCCCCCTACCCCGACCCCACCCCACCCCCAACAAAAATCCGGAAAATATTAGAATGAATATAGCTATAACCATTCCTTTTCAGCCGGCTGAAGATCAACACTGGAAAACACACTCCTGTGAATGATTGTATGTTATCGGCAAGGCATAGCATTCTAAACTGTAAACAAAGCAGTCCCAAAGCAAAACACTACATTACATTGCTATTCATTGTGCTTCAAGAAGGCTGCATTTTTTGTTTTTATCTCTTTCTGAGCGTGCTTTGAGTCTGACAGCAAAGAGATGAGGCACGAAGATCAATAGGGTCCGATCTCGCTCGAAGGCAAACCACCACTTGACACCAGGAGCAGACATTATCGCGCTTACTACGTGATTGTTCACTTGCTTGCGCTCAACTGAACGCTGGGGCACCTGCCGTAGCAGACGATTCTTTCGCCCGAAGTGAACCGGATGACGTCACGATCACTTCTCCAAGATGGCGCCGGAAGTTCTGGGACGGTAGACTAAGTTTGATTGAAACTCGTGAAAACAAACTTTGAACTGTCAAATAGGACAACGATGGCATTCGATGTACATGGATAATTATTTCTCCATGGCAGTGGCAATTCGTGGCAGTAGCAATTGTGGCTAAGAGGATTTTATCGGACCTTCTTCGATCGTCTTCGACTTGCATCCTCAGACTCTTCATCCAGCATGGAGAGGACACGGCAGCTCTTTTGTGCCTGCGAACAAGGGGATGTTGACTCTGTTCAGACGTTGCTTGACCAGGGCAGCGATGTGGACAGTGTTGACGACGACGAAAATACCCCACTGCAGGTGGCATCAGCTAACGGACACGAAAGTGTCGTACGATTGTTGATCATGAGAGGGGCAGGGTTGGATAAGCGCAACGTGTTTGGCTGGACACCATTGCTGCAGGTTGGTGAATTTTAGTTGGTTGTCATGATGCCAGCACAGTCTAAACATTTGTCAAGTTTATTTGCACGTGTGCAAGGGTCCTAAGTCAGAAGAAAATAAAAATGTCAGGAAAATCTTAATTCACACCGCACAGTTTGCAAGCCACTGTTGCATTTTTAGCATAATGGCTTTGATGTGAAGTTCATTGCTTCAGACAGAATGCTTGTGCTAATCAATTTCATGAATAATGCACATGATAACAGATAATGATTTGGACAGGTGGTGCTTCTGGGATAGTGAACTGAATGCAAGGAACTTAGAAAGGCTTGGTTAATTAACATTCAATTTGAACAACAGTTCATTGATCTAGCATGGTCCACTTCTTTGGAACAGTCTGCCTTTTCACGGTTAGTCATGCTGAGTCAGGTTGACGCTTTTAAAGCTGCGTTAAAGACAGATCTCTTCCGGCTGCATAATGAAGACTGAATCAGTTTTTCACCAATGTTATCGTGATCATGATGTTTGTTTGAATGTATTGTATGACTGTGTACTATGTACTGTATGTGTATGTAATGTTTTGCTGTTTTGAGGTATGCAGAGCTCCAGCAGGAGTTCGGATGACAAAGAAAATCCCCATATTATATTAATGTGACATTATTTGTTACAGGCTTCAAGATATGGGCACACAGGTGTGGTGGCCTTGCTAGTGCAGCATCAGGCAGACATCCACGCCAAGAATCGTTATGGTGCGTCTGCCCTTACACTCGCTGCTCGTGGAGGTCACATTCAGACCGTCAAACTTCTCGCTGAATCAGGCGTCGACTTGAACGGTATGAGTGAAGGATGTGAGTTCACACCCTTACTTGCTGCAGCTCTGCATGGACACGATGCAGTACTGAGATTTTTACTTGATCGTGGTTGTGATGTGAACTTCCGGACTCCGTCCAGTGGGTTGACGCCACTCATGCTGGCAGCATTGAACGGACACATGACTACAGCACAGATTCTTATTGAGAAAGGTGGTGATCCAAATGTTACAAATGTTGGAGACAGGACAGCTCTGGGAGTCGCGACTGTCCGTGGTAAACGGGAAGTACGGGGCTACTTGGATCGAAAAACTACAAATAAACCAAAAGTTTGTAAGTATCGTGGAGCGTTGATGTGCACACGGTGTGCTATACAAAACCTGCTCTAAGTTACTAGTCTAAGCAGTCACATGGTAAAATGCTAAACCGTGCCTGTTTCTATGTGAGAATTTACAAAACGCACACTGGGGTCATCTAGTACTAGATCAGAAAGATGTCATTTATGTGATTTGTGAGATGCTTGTGAAGGACACATACATGTATACATACATACATGTACATGTATACATACGCAGTGCACACATATCTATGCATTTAAACTCAAGGTTTTACTGTAGGTTCCAAATTTTACCACAAAGCTGTACTGTTGATATAGTGGGGACTGGTGGAGTTCTGTAATTTTTACAGAATTTATAAAATATATACTATAAATTATCTGTAAGCTGTACTTTGAGCTCTGCCAGCTAGTGTTGAGTTGAGTTTCAGGTTTGCTTCAAAGAGCTAGACATAAATTATTGTTTGGATTGCTGCAAAGTCTTCAAGTGAGACTCTTCCCATACACTGAAAAACCATCTGCAGATGTATTATTAAGATTGTTATGAGAATCAACACACCCACAAAAAATAAAATTCATTTGCTGTCTCTACTACTGTGTTATACTTACACTGCGTTGGTGTAGTTTGCCCCTTTGTGTCATTTGCACCTGCTGTAAATGCACTGCGACCGTCTAAACAACATAGCGATTGCGCCATTACCACAAGGTAACCCCAGCTCTAAATCTAACCTAAACCTAACCCTAAACTGATCTAAGCAGGCGAACTCTACTAAATGAGCCTGACAGTGGCTGCGTTGGTATAGTTCGCCTGATAGGGCCAAAGGGTGTGAACTGTACTGACTGAGCTATACTTACAGTGAAGGTGCCCTGTGCGTGGTTGCAAGTCTGCTAAGAATAGTAAGATGGCTGTTGCTACAGTGATCTGGTCCATCTTTGTGGCCACTGTTTGTGTTGACCAATCAATAACATTAACAGTACAATGGATCTGTAGGCCTCTGCTGATTGATCTGTGGTCTGCAGCAGAAAAGAGTTCGGTTGAAAGAGTGGCAGGCAGTTTTTGTCATGGTGGCTTTTGTATTGATCTCTCTGTTGTGGTTAGAACTGCAAAGCTTTACAAACGAAGGCTGTGGTTGACAGGGCTTATCACAAAAGCATCTGTTGTGAGAGTTTTCCAGTTAATACAGTCATGACATGTATTCATGTGGTCGTGGAGGTGGTCTGGTCTTCTGTGTTTGCGCAGCTCTCCTTGTAGCCACGACAAAAGTATTTAAAGAAGATAGAGCTAGTAAGGATAACCGTGCATGCACATGTATGTATGCATGCACACGCACACACACAGACCCCCCCCAAAAAAAAACAACAACAAAAACAAAAAACAAAAAACAACCCCCCCAAAAAAACACACACAAAAACACACCAACAAACACCAACAACAACAACAAACAACAGCAACAACAAAAACCACAAGAACACCCCCCCCCCCCCCCCAAAAAAAAAAAAAAAAAAAGAAAAGAAAAGAAAAAAAAAGCACAAACTGTAATGAGTTTCCGTAGATCAACATTTCCTTCAATGCTGCAAGTGCAGACAAAAAGAAGTCACCACCATGCTGTGGTGGCGGTAGATCTATTGTATATTGGGTGCTAATAGTAATACCATTATTCACTAATGTCACACCAATCACCAGGGAACCGGCAGATCAGGTTGATTGGATACAGGTGCGCACCAATTTCTAGTGCCTGATTCACCACTAGAGGTTACATCAGTGTTACAAAAACACTAGCTAAAAGTAAAAGCTAAAACCAGCATGCAGTTGGTGTGGAAAGGGTGCTCCCATCTCATTTTCATGTTATATTCTCTCTCTACAAGAGCATTGCATTGATCCTTTTAGTCTTACATGGGTGTGCAGTATGGATCTGTTCATGTTATTGTGACTGGGCCATGGGCTGTTCATGTTTTTCAAAAGGATTACATGTATCCATAACGGTACATAACATGTTGCTGCTAAGTGTGTTGTCAGTCTTGTACAGATTTGGCCTGCAGTGGTTTTCAATCATAGGGTTTCGTTTGGTGTAAAATTCTTAGTCTCTTGGTTGGTGGATTGGGTTCTGGTTATTTTTAATTATTAGTGTCTGTGTGCGCATTTTGGCATCTGTCAGTCTCAATCCTGTAGGCAATGTGGTTTTCTGTCACTTGACAGATCTATGTTTGTGTTCTGACAGCATGCACGCACGCGCGCGCACACACACACACGCATGCACACATGCATGCACACACATTAATACTGAATACAGTAGTGTAACACTAACAGTAAGGCAGCACAGTATGAATTCAAATTGAAGAAGTGTATGCATGCATACATGTATGTATAAAATTTGATCACACTTCCAGTTGTTGAAATCAGCATTTTCTTCGTTCTGAGGCCTTCATTTGCAAGTTAGTTTACAAAACTTATACAGTACTTGCCAAACACTGAATACCTGTGCTTTGTGTGCACTGGCCATAACACTGGTTGACAAGTTCCAGGGGACATTGTCATGGCATGCGTTTGTAGCTGATATTAAATTAACATTTCATTGTTCTCATATCCTTGCATTTGGTGGTCTCAAAAGCTCACTGACCTGGGTTCATGTTTGTTTTCACGGGATATGGGGGAGGTGATTCCGGTGCTTTGTGAAAGGTGTGGGTCGCGTCAAACTTACATTATCCGTGCCACCTTCTTATCTCTCTGCAGCCACACACTGTGTGTGTGAATACTGTGATGAAAGTTCTTTTCAAGCTCCAACATGCATTTAATTGCTAGACCATCGCATTGAAGCTGGGGTCCCCGCCAGGCACAGTATGGAAAAATTGACAAAAGAGGCCGCTGGGGGGAGCCACCAGCTAGCCATTCAACCCTGATACCTCCCTGGTAGAATGGAGAAAGGACTATGTATGGGTCTATTTTAAATCCTACTTCTTTGTAGAAAGAGACGCCGTTTACTTGTGCTCTGCCACGGAACTATATTTTGGGATACTCAGACCAAGAGACCTCTCCAAACCTAGCCGGTCACAAAACAGGTCAAACTTAGTGGCAACAAAGAAATTGTGTACATACTGACAGCACGGTATTAATGTTGAGCACACTTTTTGTCCAATACGCTTCTGATGGTTTGGCAATTAGCATCCACTTAAAAAAGGAAGGAAGCTTGCTATCCCTAGAAACCGTTACTCCAGGCTCCTACAGTGCTAGGCAGGTCCGTTGAACTTTGGAAGGGGTCTGTTGTTTTCGGTGATCGGTGTCATGTGTCAAATTGTTTGCATACATGACTTAATATAATTCACATGGTTCTGTGATTCGTCTGAACTTGCTGAAGTCTGTAGTTCAGAAGTTTATCAGGAAAATTACATGCAGTCGAATTTTGTAACCCCCCCCCCCCCTCCCAACAACAACAAAAGAAAAGAAAAAAAAAAACAACCCCAGAATTACTGCTATTCTTTGAAACTTGTGTGTGTGAAAGAGTAGGTAGTAGTATACGGTTGACCGAACTGGCCTTCACAAGTTTACCCAGAATCAGCCAGTCCGCTCGACCAAGCAAGGGGTGACCGACATGTGTCAATATTATGACATGTGTCAATATTATGAATAGATCAAAGCCGTCTGGCCATGTGTCTCCTGCTTTGTGTAAGAATGATTCCTTGCCCCCACGGTGCGTGGAAAGACAGGGGCATTATCGCTGGGCTTGATTGATGGGGGTGGAGGGGGGGGGGGCAGGTCTGTCCGGTGGTGTTTGATCAGTGGAATTCCAGGTCAGGTTTGGCCTCTCCGAGGTGTCACTGTAGTGTTAATGAAAGAAACGTGGATTAACAAACTGTGCATTTTGCAGGCACCCCCTTTGCCCGTGAAGACGGGAAGTTCAGTGAAGACATCTGTTCACACAAGCCAGTGTTCCCAGTTACGCACAGGTGTGCGTATTTGTACGCACAAAACTCGTAAACTGACACACAAATTTGAGAACAGCGTTTATCGTCTCGCCGTGTTTAACAGTATTCTCCCAGCAACATTTCATAAGCAGCAAAGACCCTATTACCAGCGATCGTCAAATGTGACAGGACCATGGTAGTCATTCGGGCTACCGCCCTGAACAAAACGAGTAGCCCGAAAAAAATTCTGGAAGCCGGAGTGGCTGCTAGGTTCTGATTCATCTCAGAATTCCTGCTCGCCATTCGGGCTACCGCTACCGGAGCTTTCACTCGCACGACGGTAAATTTGGTAGCGAAAGCGAGCGGGCGAGCGCATTTGACGATCGCTGATTACTGTATTAGAGTATGTTAGAACACTGGCTCAGGACGCATGAACTGAAGAACGGAAGTTCGATATCAGTTATAATACATTTTATCTGACAAAACACTTAGAGTCTGATCATACTTGTCGGACTTCCGCAGATCCCAACTTCACTCTGGTTGGTTCAAATACATACATGTATACATGATCACGTACTTGACTGTTTAACAAAATCTTACGCACACCAGTAATAGTCTAATACCATTGCTGTATGCTGTAGTGCAGCCCGGATTTCCAGGATTATAGAGACTGAAAGTCAAAGGGATCGGCCAGGTTAATGTTTGTATAATAATAATAATAATAATAATTAATGAGTATTATACCCAATTTCACGAATCGGCTCAAAGCGCCGCGAACTGAACCCAACACGCACGCTCACGTGAATCACACGCATTCTCTCACACACTGGACATAAACACATTACAATCATGTGGTGCGAAGGGTAAGCTCAGCTATTTAAATTTCGGAATTTAGAATTACATTTATTTTTCAAATTTGGTGGGCTGAACATTTCCAAAGCAGAGGGGGAGGAAGCCGGAGTACCTGGAGAGAACCCCCGACGATCGGCCTGAATGAACGGTGCCACATACGAGAAGGAAAAATTCTTTGCCCCGAGTGGGACTCGAACCCCCCACCTCTCGCATTGGTGACAGGTCTCTTAACCACTAGACCACCGACCGCCCCAATCAATTCATGATATCCTGCCACATGACTTCCCATCAGTTATGCTGCTGTACTGGTGCAGGGTCAGGAGAGTTCTATGAGTCTGTGTTATGGCAGGCTGCATAATTTTATTGTGTTTGTGTGACAGCGTGCCTGTGATCTGTTTTCTGTGGCTCGTCACCTTGGACTTATGTATTCTCATGTGGGTTTGTGTTGATTGTAGTGGGGCTTTTGGGTGACAGATTTAGGTGTTTAATTTGTACACTGGAACTGATACATACAGTCTAAATAAAGCGAAAAGGGTGTTGCTTAAATCTTGATTCAGTATTTGGGTAGTACTGAGTCTGTTCGAAAGTGTCATATATATTATATATACATAAGCAGTTTTTAAAAAACCTCATAGTCATACAATGCATTATATAGAAGACAAGATTCATGCAGTGCTGTTTGCAAATGCTGTGGTAGTACTCAAATCCCATGCACAACATACGTGTACATTCCCATCACACGTGTACATTCACACACACTTGTGTACATGTATACAAGCACATCAGCACTGAGGTGCACACACCAGCCTCTGTCTTGCTTTGAAATAATTATTCATCTTTTTCTTTCAGCACCTGATGAGATCAAACCTGACATCATAGAAGCTGCTAAACATGGTACGCATTTTGGGACAATCAGTGTCTACCACTTACATACATTTCACTCACTTGTGGTGCACTGGCCATGTAGTACCAGGGTTGCACAGTGAAGCAGCTTCATGTTAATTGTACTAAAATCACTGATTTCTTTACAAAGCCAACCCATTCCAGGGAAAAAGTAATGATTTGCAGTGTCTATTTTAGTCCTGCAATGCTATAGTGCCCTTGAAATAAGCTTTTTAAATTTAACAGCTGCATTTAGGCTGTTCAGTAACAAACTTGTTATTAATGTTAACTTTCCTATTGTTCAAGAGTACAGTATTTACAACATGGTCTGTCCCATGATTAGACTTTGCCTAAGGATAGGCACCACAGAAGTCCTCATTACTATTAATTACTAATTATGAATCCAACTTTTCACAGGAGACATGGAGCGTATCCGCGAGATTCTTGATCAAGACCCTAGTCAGAAGGATGCCAGCTCCCCACAGGACGGGGCAACGCCGCTGATGTTTGCCGCCATGACAGGGCGTCTCGATGTGGCGGAGCTGCTTTTCCAAAGAGGTTGTGATATCAACAAGCAGGACATTATTAGTGGCTGGACTGCGCTTATGCAGGCTACGTACCATGGGTAAGAACCTGTGTTGGTATGCTTGTTTGGAGTTGCTGATTAGTATTTGAGCTGTTCTTATGAAACGGTGGATAAGTTACACGTCGGCATTCCACGCAGTACACAAAAACGGTGCTGGGTGTCACCCTTTACCGTCAGTACTATCAACTTCAATTTACTGACATATATTCACAACAAACACAATTCTTATATATATTACATTATTTACATTAAAGAGCATTTCCTCCTCTGTCTAAGTGTAAGGATAATTTTGCATACCATTCTGCTATGCAGTGCACTGATCAAGATATCGAACTGTTGCTCATTGTCATAATTCTACCTACCCTTGTCCATTATATGCCAGATGAGATTGCTTTAGAGCGTACAGTTCTGCTTTGACTTTTCGCTGCAGAGAGATGTTGCCACACACATTTTTGTTCTTATTTGTTTCAGGAAAAAGCAAGTGGCCATGTTTTTATTAAATGCTGGTGCTGACGTGAGTGTCCAGGCGAAAAATGGGTGCACTGCATTTGACATGGCATCACTAATAGGTAAGTGGCTGTCTGTTGCTTGTATAGGGGTCATTGGTTGTTTTTTAAAGTCGGATACCTTTTAATAATAATAATAAGTATTGTATAGGGGCTTTACCCAATTTCATGAATCAGCTCAAAGCGCCGCAAACTGAACCCAACACGCACGCTCACGTGAATCATATGCATTCTCACACACTGGACATAAACACATTACATGTACATGTACAATCACGTGGTGCGAAGGGTCAGCTCAGCTATTTAAATTTTGGAATTTATAATTCCATTTCCTTTTCAAATTTGGTGGGCTGAACATTTCCAAAGCAGAGGGGGAGGAAGCCGGAGAGAACCCCCGACAATTGGCCTGAATGAATGGTGCCACATACGAGAAAGAAAAATTCTTTGCCCCGAGTGGGACTCAAACTCCTAACCTCTCGCATTGGTGACAAGTCTCAACCCCTAGACCACCGACTGCCCCAGACCTTTTCCTGCAGATGTACAAATGCCTGCATGAGTTTTTTTTTTTTTTGGGTTGTTTTTCTTTTTGTTCAGATCCACTTTATGGCACATTTTGTTTCTGAGTATTGGTGTAGAAATAGCTTTTCCTCTCAGTAGCTTACGGAAACAAATGTTACTGATCCCCATGCACGTTTTGTTTACAGATGACGTGGACACAGAGTTGCTGCGTATGCTGGCCGCTAAAGCTCTGCACGTGAACAAGGCGGACAAGGGCAAAAAGGGCTGGAACAAACACAGCAATGGTTCCATCTCCTCACCTTCCCTACATCCAGACTTCAGGTACTGTGTTTGTTGCATGTCTCCTCACCTTCCCTACATCCAGACTTCAGGTACTGTGTTTGTTGCATGCCTGCAATCAGGTTTCCTTTGAAACCCACTGAAGGTGATGTCAGAGTAAAGTACAACATCTAAGCAACATTTCCCCAAAATATAAAATCATTTGTCACCACGGGATCCAGGCAGCTGATGCCAGATGTACAATGGTAGCATTAGTGCAGAAAGGCCTAAACAAAATTACAGTCTTGGGGAGATGCTGGAAGCTCAGCAAAGAGATGAGAGTAGTTATTACTTTGTGTGCATAACGAAGCTACATGTATGTGGTGTGAAATGGTGTGACTGCATTTCTTTCATTCTGTTTTCAAATTAGTAAGTTTCTGTGGTAATTCTGCACACCATGTGTTCAATTCGTTTTTAGAGGGTTCTTGTAAATGTCTCCTTTTTCCCTTTCCTCTTTGTGCTGTATGTAAACTGTATTCTAATGCCAAACTGATGAATTCCAGGTGGTAAGCCCCTGAGTACAGCTTTTTGTAGCTTCACCTTACAAGAGAAAATGTTAACACGTCTGCCTGTCATTTTGTGTGGAAGCTGTATACATGTAACTTGGAAGTCACTAACATAATTTTTTGTGTGTGTGTGTGTGTGTGTGTGTGTGTGTGTGTGTGTGTGTTTCAGCAGTGAAGAGCACCCAAAGAGTGGACTCAAGGTAAGAAATTTTTCTACAGTTACCATTTAGTATGTAGTTCAATAATAAATAATAATGAATAGTGCATTGAATACTGAATAAATAATAATGAATTGAAGTACTTGTTCAGCGCTTAATCTCACAGGAAAGCAACTCATAGCGCTCACACACACACACACACACACACACACACACACACACGCACACCCACGCATGCACACACGCGTGCATCCTGACACACACACACACTGACTTGCACAATCCGGCCTGATGCAGATGAACAATTGCAGTCAAAGGCACTGAAACAGTGGCAGAAGTTCAGTGCCAGACTGATGTCATGTATGTTGTGGTTAAAAAAAATTGGGGGGGGGGGGGGGGGCTTTTTGTAACACATCACTGTGTTATTTTTATTTTGTGAGCGTAAATTACAGGACATTATTCTTCTTATTATTATTATTCTTGTGTTTTTCAGATATTTAATGAATTAATTTATTCCTTAATTGATTTTGCTCAGGCATGGTGGAACAGACTGTCAAACCGATTCCGAAACCTGAAACTAGGTCGTACATTTACCATGACAAATCGATTATCACCAATGCCACTTCAGACCTCCACATCCGTCCAGGATCTCACCTTGACGGGCCCCATGCCATCACAGGTAGGGGTGTGTGTGTGTGTGTGTGTGTGTGTGTGTGTGTGTGTGTGTGTGTGTGTGTGTGTGTGTGTGTGTGTGTGTGTGTGTGTGTTGTACTCTTTGCTTGTAAAGGAAGTAAGCTGAAAGCCTCGGGAACAAACAAAATTTAATGAACCTTAACACATGGTGCGTGTATCCCCCATTCTGAAGGTTCTCTTGCCACTGCATCTTTCTTTGCTTTATACATTAGCTTCTGTTGTCATGTTTGAGGTCATTCTACCTCAAGCTGTCTGTTATTAAAACTTTAAGAGGGGATAATGCTACCATTTTTATGCTCATAGATTGTTCTGAGCTGTTTTTGTGGTGTCTTTCATCACACCAGTTTGACACCTGGACATTGACAGTGTCTGTAATGTTGGCACTGAGCCAACAGAAGTGTACTGATGGCACAGTGTCTATTGAACGCTCCAGTAGCGTAACAACAGTCGTGGAACTTGAATGTTCGACTGCTCGTGTAAAACAACACAAAGTGTAAACAACATTGTGTGTGGCATTAAGAGCTGTATTAATCATCAACAAGATAGAGTATTTCGAGCTTACAGGCGCTCTCACAAGCGAAACTGTTCCCAAACTGAAGTTGGATCAGCAAAGATGGAATAAGCGTGTTTAAGTGCTCGTGTAAACAGTGTAAACAGACGCACATTTACAAAACTTCTATACTTGAGCTTATTTGGGCAGGGGATTTGGTGTAAACTGACTTATATTAACTTAAAACATACCTTTTTTTTTTCCAGTCATCTCCGCAGCCGCACAGGAAGTTCGTGGAAGCGGATCAAACAACCATGTCTATGACGAGTTATGAGAGTATGCTTCTGGAGACCAAGAAAAGTGCTTCTGTCTACACTCTGGTAATGAATAGCTTATTACCTGATTATTAACCCATTCAGTATAAGCCAAATTTTGTACATCTTTTCACTTGAAACTGGCTGTTATCATGTGTTTTTAAACAAAATTGTAAAAAAAAAAATCAGACAAAGAATCATTTAAAATATTGTGTATTCTTAGTTCATTGGCTAGACTTGTTATATGGACAGTTTCAGATAGATAAGGACAAGAGAACTGTATCTGACAGATAGCTGAAAATCAACAATATTACACCTGGACTGGGTCACTCCAGCAAACATTCAGGACAAAAGGGCGCATTTACATTCAGGGTAGCAGTTACTTGCCGTAGACCATTTGTGCAACCTGTAGAAGGAGCTACACAGTATTAGTTTGGTACCCATGCTAATGCTGACGATAGAAAAATCAGTAGTGTTCTGAATGGACATGCATTCATTCATCCAGAAAAGCTTTATTTGTACATGAATGGATTATGTTTAAGTTGACATTTCCATTCATTTGTACCAAAAGAGTGAAAGCAGGAATCGTATCAGTTAATACACTTAAATCTCCGGTGGTTTGTACGCACATTTGTACTGGTGCTATTTTCAGTTGAAGTGCTGCTATAAGTGCCTAGAGCTTGTTGTAAAAGTGCTGTATGAATCCTCATTATTACAATGTATTGTTATTAGTGGCTAGTGCATTCTGCAGACATTACAGAAAGTGAAAGACTAGGGCCCTATGGAAGTTAATCTGATTTTGTAAAGTGTGACTAAACGTCTTTTCAGTGCTGGTGTTGCCTTTGTTTTTTCTCCCATGTATTTTGACGCTGACAGAACTCAAACATTTCTTATAAGTTGTTAGATACGTGTCTGAAAGATTGTGAGTCACTTCCAGCACCGTAATGTCTGATAATTAAGACCGCGTCACAAGCAAAATGTTTCAATATTTCAGGACATCAACCCTCCTCACTCAGCGCAGAGCAGCGAGACCTTGAAGCCAGTCAAACCGCCATTTTTACCGCCACCGTCTTTTGCTCTTGATGGACCAGAGCATTCGCGACGCTACAGCAGTAACTGGCGCACGTACAAATCCGTGAATGACGACAGAACAATAGTGAGATTTTTCTCCCATTAGTCACACTGTTTGTCATTTTCTAAACATTTGTGTCTGGGTTTGATAGAGGACACTGTCATTTGATATGTGCATTTTTTTGTGTGTGTTAGTCTTGGTTGACATCTTTTAGGTATATATCTAACTCGTCTGAAGTATTTTTGATTGATTCTTTGAGTTACAGAAGTATGCATGCAGAGTTCAACATAACTGTGCACATCTTGCAAACAACAATCTTGAAGAAAACTGTTTGCTAAATGCTTGAAATCTGTGCCCTGGAAAGTGTATTCTGTCTCCAATCATATCACATGAGACCCGTGTCCTGGCCAGGGAAGTGTCAGAGCAGGCCATGTGGTGTTAAAGCATTTGGGTTTGCTTCGGTTGGTAGCTGAGTAGTGATGTGCACAGGGCAAGAGAGCGGGATCAAGGTTTCACTATCAGAGGCGGCAGAACTGAAAAAAGCTGTCGCAATGTCCAAATGGAGCATTAATGCATTAGCTTATGGAGTTACAGCTTTGAAAGTGGCATCCCTCCCCCCAACTGCTCTCCCCCCAAATTGTCAGCTTGTGCCTAGTTACTTTAAAAAAGGTTTTGGTGTGATGTGTGGTATTTTCTGTTGCAGTCATCGGATCGCTCGTTGGTTCACCCTATGAAGTATTCGCCTTCCCGCGCTGGCTCAGGTAGTGTGAGTGCACGTATTGCCAAACCTGCTGCTGCTGCTGCCACCTGGATTAACCCTTTAGCCTCCACTTCCTTGGTTAACACTTCAACTGCTGAACCTGTGACAGGAGATGGCATTAACTCTTTACCCGCCACCACATGGACTAACCATGCAGCTCCTGCTGATGCTTGGGTTAACCCTCCTCCACCTGCTGCCAATTGGACGAGTCTCTCCCCCAGTGCATCTTGGGACAAGTTTAGCCCCTCCGATGCATGCTGGGATGGCTCTAACACGATCTGTCTTTCAAGCCGCACTCAAACTAACCAAAGCCTAAGTAGCGCACCCTCGTCTTCTGCTCTGGACACTACTGATAGCTCTGTGCATGCGACACTAACAGCCAAGCCGCATGTTTTTCCCAGCGTGTCTGTGGCACCGGACAATAGTCCTGTGAATGAAAAAGGTTTGAGTATTAGTATTTGGCTTCTTCTTCTTTTTTTTTCTTTTTTTTTTTGCATACTTTGTGATACATGTACATCTCAGTATCTGCTGCTTTCTTGCATTTTGTTGTAGCTCTTTAATATTAGTGTAATCACTGTAATGGCTTTGGTATCTTTTTTTTCCTCTTAAAAATTTTTTTTTTTTTTTTAACATTATCATTCTCTTCATTGTAAACTGTACTGAGCATGCACGGTTCACACTGATATCATATACACTGTGCTAGGTTGGCACACATATTCTGCTGTCAAGATCAATTATCTCACTCTCAGTATAGTTGGCAGGGTGCGTATACATTCCATTTACTCTTTTAGATATAGCTTGAGAGGCCAGTCAGTCTGTATCAGTTAATAATTAATTTTTGAATCAGCCGCTCACAGCATAGCTTCTGTGCTTGCGTTCTACCCTCATCGGGAAAAGATAAAATAAGCGCCCATCAAATCAATGGCGCTTTAGACACACCCTTTTTCTAGATGATCATAGTGTTAATAACTTAATTAGCTGGACTTTTGATTTTTCTTAAGCACCAGTGGCAGATATTTGAAATTGAAAGATATCACAGTTTTCTGCAGGTGATGTATGTTCATAATACAGTATTACCCTTGAAGTAAAATCAGATTTTGCGAACAGTACGTGGCATACACTCTGCAGAAAAGCTGAGAAGAGTGTTTATAACTGCATCATAAGGTAGAGGTGTGTGTGTGTGTGTGTGTGTTTTCAATTATTATTTGTTTACAGGAGTCCATTCATTTCTCTGATTTCTGATTTCAGGTGACTTCGGCCATGGCTCATTGTTCCTACCCAGCCCCCACATTCCAAGTGCTCGGTCAAGTGCGACCTTAGGACAGCAAACACCATCCCTGCTTTTCATGCCCAGGTATAAATTGAGTAGAATTGTTGGCAAATGTCAAGTCTTTGTAACTCCCAGAGTCGGTCTTATTATTCAGTGTTGTCTGATCTGATATAGTGCATTCTGTCCTACTCATTTCTGTACAGTCC
Organism: Batillaria attramentaria; assembly: GCA_018292915.2. Classification (NCBI taxonomy): domain Eukaryota; kingdom Metazoa; phylum Mollusca; class Gastropoda; family Batillariidae; genus Batillaria; species Batillaria attramentaria. The sequence goes on along the minus strand of JACVVK020000331.1, from coordinate 690,336 downwards.
AGCAAAAGCACTTGTAAATTTATGGCAGTTGATTGTCCATTTTTATCGCAGAGAAACTAACATAAATCTTGGTGACAGTTTTTATTCAGCAGATACAAACAGTGAAACAATCTGACTTGTCATTACTGTCTGAATTTTGGCCATTTCTAACTTGTTATCACTTCTGGAAATTTAAATGACTTCCCCCAGGGGAAGCGCGTTGACATAGTGCCACCCACCTGCCTACTTTTGAACGAACGACTGCCAAGCTGAATGACTTGGAGAAATCCCCAGTGAGTTGCCCAGGAGCCAGGAAAAATCAGTACATGTATCACTTACAACAACTTGACATGTAGTAGGACCAGTGTTTCACTGTGATAATGGGGAGAGCCACTAAGCAGTGTGCCTGCTGAAGTTGGATGCGCTGTTTAGCCACTGCTTATACTCCTGTCTGCTCATATTGGATTGTCTAACAGGAAGTCCGCTACGGCTTCCTCAGCGTTCCGCACCATGTCCAACACAACGTCTCCAAACAGTTCCACCAGTGGCAGCTCATCGATCACCCCCCAGAGGTCCTCGCGAGGCCGAAGCACCTCGTCCAAAGACAGCACAACCTCCACCCTGACTCCTTCCCCATCCCCTACACCAGGAAAGGTAAATTCATCTGATTTGCATTGAGACCTTGTAAAGTTAAACAGTAGTAGGAAAAAAGCAAACAGCCTAAACACACTCCTATTGAAGCAGTTTTACTTTTTAACCCGTTGTCACACACAGTGTCCTATCCTCAATGTCTGTTTTACATCTTATATCTTCACAGATGTGTGTGCATCTTGCTATTTTCTTTCAGTGGCATCCATCCTGCATGTATTGCAGAAGTGCCAGGTACCCAAGCTCTCTGATTTCGTGTTTTTGAGAGTTTGGCCAAAGTACCGGTACCCATAACACAAGTTGTGTGACTGTTTTGTTTTCAGGCATTTGTCCAAAGTGCCCAGTACACAAGCTGTGTTTCTTTTCTTGTTTTTCAGAGTGGAGAAGATGCTGTTCCTCCATTGAGTTCTTTACGAGAAAAGGAATCAGGAGACGGTAAGTTACCATCATTCTTCATACTTACAGAGGTTCTTACCCTGTGTCCTGCTCCATGTACAGCCTCTGCAGACAGAAATTCAACTACAAGATACTTTGCAGAAGTGGAGATGAAGTGACTGGAAAGCTAGAAAATGGTTTCCATGAGCAGCCAAGAGTTGTAATTTATATTCATTGTATACATTCTAGAGACGACTGGTCTGCCAAATGCACACTTCTGCGTGTAAGATCATTTTCCATGAGCTATCATATGTATTTGTATCCCTGATTATGGGTGGGTAGTGCATGCTGCATGGATCTCATAAGCATGCATTTTCAGTTGACTCTTTTGGGGCTTTTCTAGAATTGTGGTTTTGCTTTTTGAATTTCAGATGAATTATCAAACATCTTGAAGAAACTGTCACTGGAAAAATACAACCCGATCTTCGAAGAACAGGAGGTGAGTAGATAAATATCAAGCTTCAGTGTATGCGCGTTTATTTATAAAGTGTGCTTTGTTACATTGGTGTGCATGAACCGTTTTGCATGGTGTGGTGGGGTCTGTATTTTGGAGAATCCAAGACTGTTGCAAGTCCAGATGAACAGCGTGACATAGACCACAGCTGACCTGACTGTTACATGTTGCATCTGCTACCAGTTTTGTAGTGAAAGGTTTGATAGCTTGCAGAAGGGGGTGTAATGCAAAACCTCATAGTCTTACATGCTGTATAATTATCATTGCACTCGTGAGGTTTGAAAAGGATGCTGAAGATACCATTCAGCTTAGAAAAGGTTAATACGATCAAGTGACCTTCCAATACAGCTGAACCATCAACACAGGAGTATAGATATATATAAGCAATGCTCTGTCAGATCACCAAAGTTTTTTTAGCATGATTTTTAGCGTTTTGATCTTAGATCTTTCAGGAATGCCACTCCTACTTTGTGGAACTTTTTGCCTGAGCATGTTTGGAAAGCTGCAAGCATCCAGTACTGGAGAGCATTACAGTCAACCTGACTGACAGTGTCAAACACAGCAAGCTTTCTCTTGATCTTCTGTTCTTTGTCTGCTTTTTTTGTGGCGCAACGAGCATGAAGTGTTTTCATGGAGAACCTCTGCGCTATACAAATAAACTAGTATCCAAAAGAAACGATACCAAACTGTTGTCAGAATGTTTTTGTGCAAAGTGATCCCCGAGGCCTAAAAACACAGGTTTATGTATCTCACGTCCCAAATACAGCGTCTGCGCTCGGGAATACCGGAAACATTTGCTAATGAAATATACCACTCTGAAATTTCTGTATTCTGCTTTTATTGTATGTCCTTGCCAACCCTTGGTATCGTTTCTTTTGGACACTAGTTTAGATATTGGACTGGAGTGGATGACATCAGACTAATTGGATTCAGCTTGGTTTGTGTAAGCAAGTGCGTATTATAAGGTCATGGTGCATCTGGTGTTCAGGTTGACATGGAAGCTTTTTTGACACTGACGGACGAGGACCTGAAGGAACTGGGCATCCCCAATGTCGACTCTCGCCGCCAGATCCTCAAGGCCATCAGAGAACTCAACTCAGGAAAGGTGGGCATGCATGCCATACTGCATGTCTTTCAGCTGTGGCATGCGGTCTTAAGCTCCTGTTTTAGCAGTGAGGGGAGTTCGGTTGCTTATCACTGGTTGAGCGTCAGAGTGGAATGTTGTGGGTTTAGATCCTGATAGAGCTGAAATCTTACAGATTTTTTCCAGTACCCTTGACTTTGAAATCACCCTTGCAGTGGGCAGAAGATGCTAAGACTCAAAATGCCCAGGCTTTCACTAGTCTCAGCAATGTAAATTGTAAGCATAGTGCTTTTGTATCACTGTTAACTCTGTAGTACGTGGGGCTGCCGCAGTCTCAATGCTGCCTTTGCCTGCTTGCCTCCATGATATTGCAGGCTAGTATGTAAACACAGCTCTCTTGCATGCTTCATTGAAGATACAAACACTTGACAATTAAGTTGATTTGTCTACTGAATGAAAAATGGATGGAGAATCAATTTTGATGAGCTGTGGACAATGTGTGGCTGAACCTTTGATGGGAGTGTCTGGTCCTGAATGACTTAATAGGATTATCACGTTTTTTGGATGAGGGGTCCTTGTCCCTATTTGTGTCTTTTACTTCCCAAGACTTTCCATATGTCGTGCCTTTTTTTTTCTTTTTTTCAAGAACCTATTAGAATTGTCTGTGTACGTAAGAGATGTGGAAATAGTTGTTATGTCTTTGCATACTTTTCACTGTGTTGAACTATGTTGATTCAGGGTCGGGAACGACAGCAGTTTGTGGACACAATGACGTCATTCAATTCAACACTCAAAGCACGCACCTCTTCGGACATAGGTATGAAAAAAGATTCTGTGGTGTGTGCAATACAATTATGCTTTATTTTACATGTTTACAAAGACTGGAATATGTTATTTGCATTCATCTGTGAAATTTAAAAATAATAATAATAAAAGAAACGGACTTTGGTTCGTAGCTTCACCTTTGGGTGGTCGTTTCTTGCAGGCTTTTCTCCACTGTTTGGGGATGGGATGTGAAAACTTTAATCTGCGTTTTCCAGTGTTGAGGACGGTTTCAGATTAGAAAAAGAAGCCCCACTTGTAAACCGAAGCAGAATGCAGTCCCAACGGAAACAGGAAGGAGGCTCTGCCGTCAATTTCCACCCTCCCCCACATCCTTTAGAGGTTGGTTATTGTCTGTTTCTTCATCATCTGCATAACCTGGCTTTGGTTTTCACTGCAGGCACAGACAGTGAGAACCTGATGAGCTGGAACATTCAGGATGACGTCGATCCCCACCTGCCTAGTGCCAAATCTCGGTCGTCATGACAGTGAGACGTGACCTTCAGTCAAGGACAAATTGCAGTCTGGTCAGCCACTCAAGCAGTGTGTTCATTTATATTGGTGGTACAAAATACCCCTCGTTTCAGAGTTCCGTCCATTCAGATGACATTGTTGGTCACTTCTGGTTTATGTTAGTGGTCTACAGTACCACTGTTTTAATGTGGTGTCTTGGGCTGTGACCTCCCAAAAAGACTATTGTTCAGAGCATTCATACGTTTCAGAAAAAAACCAAAAAACTGTGCTTCTTAAGATGTGGTTGCCCCTCGATTTTCAGTGAAATGTCGCATTCGATTGATCAGCTTGTCCCAGTTGAAAAGGCAGCTGAACTTTCTACAGTGAAAATTCTGCCTTATGATGCTCAACCTGATCTTATGACTGATAACGTCAAGCCAGTGAAACTTATCTTCAAATATGATAGGATGAAAACTTTTAGTGTCATACATTTTCTTCTGGTAGGAGCTGAGAGTGTGCTTATGAATGTGGTAAAGACTGAAAAGTGCATAGTTTACAAAGCACATATTTATGCTATGTTAGCACTTGTGTGTTGGTACTTTACACCAACTTAGAGTTAAAGTTCACAGCCCTACAGGGTTTTTTTTGCATTTTGAAAATTATATGCTCTTTGCTGTCTGCAGTTGTTGTGCTTATACGTGTACAGTCAGTCATAAATTTGGGACATGCATTGATCTTGTAGAGCTTCAGTTAGAAGCTTCTAATGGAAATGAAGAAATATTTCTTTTTTAGTTTTGTGTGCAGGTAAGAGGGATGGATTTTGCTAGTTACAGCTAGTTAGACTGTAGGTCTGTCTTGCTTTTCTACAATGCTGTTTCGCTTGCTAAACTTTGACAAATTGTGAAAGACTGTATGTACATGTATGTATTTCTTTTTAAATGACTTCTTTGTGAGTTTATAGTAGTATACAACAGCATTTACAATACCAGGGTATGTTGCCTGAAGTCTATTGGAATTTGTGCATTTGTGTGCATTGCTGAATCTCTGCATATATGTACCAGTATGTAGCTGACGTGACTCTTGCACGCTGATCTGTCTCAGTATTTTTTTTATTTGTCAACTTAACTATGACATAATTTTGATCAAATGTGGGAGGGGACGTGCGTGTGTGTGTGTGTGGTTGTGGTGGGGATGTTTTGGATTTGCCACTGAAAGGCATTAAAAAATTCATTTCTATGGATCGTACTAGTAAAGATGTACTTATCAGTTTCTACACCTGAACTGTACAGGTATGTATATGTGATCTATAATCCGTCCAGATTTTGTCATGATAAAATGCAGAATTGTTTTACTATTGTTTTTATCATTGTTATACATGTATACATACGCAAGACAACCTTGTCATGTTAAGAGGAGAATTATTCTGTACTTTTATTATAGTTTTGCCGTGTACTTCTGAGATTGAGCGTGTGTGTGAAAGAATTTAAGACCAAGTTTGTTCAACACCATCCAGTCTTCATTTCAGTTTTTACCTTTGCTGTACGTCGAGGGTGCAGTTGCAACCACACTTTCATTCAGACGCCCATAGCTCAATCAATTTTCAGGCTAGATCCACGAAGCTTCATGGCTTTTGTCAATAAGGGTACTGGTGAAGTGTTCACTAGAACTTGTGATTTTGTTTGTAAATAAACTTGGAAAACGTACGTATAACCCTCCCGAAGCAGGAATAATAATAATAAACTTTGATAACCCACACTGTACATTATGGGTGCAAAACTACCCATAATTTTAAAGAAGGAATTTCGAAGGCAGAGTTGGGTAAACATAAGTATAATGTGAAGCAAATACGCAAGAAAGAAAATAATAAACAGCAATATCAACAGATATCTGTGTGACCAAATGAATGTCACCACAGGTTGAAACCGTTATTGTTGAAATGATGGGCTGCTGTGATAATGAGGTCAGTCCCAGCAAAATAAATGAAAAACACTTTATCTGACTAAAGTTTATGACTTGTATTGCATTTCTGTATACAACCAGCCTATACTGACCATCACAGTGCGCATGCAAGCAATTTTGATTTAATTCAGTTTAGTTCCTGTTTTAAAAGTGTGAGAGAGTGTGCATTCATGGTGTACAGCAAGGGATGTGTATTTTTCCTCCTTTGAAAGCAGGTTGCATCTGTACCCATCATGTATGGCACACAGGTTTTTATGGGTGTGGTGCACCCACCATGTACGGCATGCAAGTTTTTTTGGCGATATGCGGTAAAGGTTGAGACAAATCTGCTGTAGTGGCCATCTGCACAAACAGGCCTTTGTCACTGCTGGTTCCGTCCACCATTTTCATTATTATACATGTGTATTGCTTTTTGTGAGCCATGTGCATGCCGTTTTTTTTTTTTTTTTTTTTTTTTTTTGGGGGGGGGGGGGTGCACTTCTTCTAAGTGAAAGGTTTGTAAACATGCTGAAGTGTCTTCATCAATGTTCATCGACTAGAGAATGATAGCAGTTGTGATAGACATATTTATCCATCGTGGGTAAATTTTTATGTAAATCACTGTATGCACACGTGTAGATGTTTATTACATTTTTTCGGGACATTGCTGCATCCATATTTGTTTTCCTTTTGAATCTGATAAAACATAATATTGTCGGTGAGGCACATGTTCAATAAAATGTTGATGATTGAACTGAAGTGCTGTATAAGTTTGCCTTGTGACTGGGAGTTGATGAAATTGATACATTTGGCATAGAAAGTATCACATCAGTACCATCTCACTGTCCTCCTTTACAGCTCATCGCACACAATGCAGATCCTGGTGCATGATTTCAAGGTACAACTATTACATGCATGTCAAATATGCAGGACAGGTGCCATGTAAAAACACACATGTATACCCAGTCAGGAGGTTTCCCCTTCCCAATTAGAATAAAGTCTGCAATTTGGTGTGTTTTCGCATGATTAAGTGCTTCAATTAGTTCAAGGTGGGGGGGGGGGGGGGGGTGGGAATTTGTAGGCAAAGATGGAAGAATTTAAGCCCTGAATGCAGAAATGAAACACTTTACAGTCAACACTTCCAGACACACTGGTCTTTAATTTGTAGGCAAATTATTAATAAAAGAAATCTGCTACTTCAACTAGATATATATCCATTCACATGTATGTATACACATTCACCCAATTTCATTTCACATTTGAGTGCACACACACACACACATTCAACCACATATGCTGCCACTGTGTCCTCTTTCACCATCCAATTTGCATTTCAACAACTGACATCTCCGACTTCTGAACTGACATGTCCTGCTGGAGTCTATAGAAGTATGCCAGCCATCTGCATGCACAACGCAATTTATCCACCTGGAGCCACACATATTATGTATGTCATACTCATAGACACGTTCATGTAAAACTAAACTACAGATCTACATCAGGTGTCACACACAAATGTCCAAGCATTGTTCTCCAGTTTCTGTCTTGAAAAAGGTAAAGCCAGAATGGCTCTACATTTCTGGCTTTGGTGTCATAGTGATCAGAATTCCGAAACGTTTCTTGATGGTGACTCGCTGACGGGAGTACTTGTCATCTGGTGAGAATCTGGCTGGATGAGCTGATACTGTGGGCTTGCCCTCAGGATCCACCTTCTGCAATGTCAAATGAACAATAAAAATTAACATGTTGCGTAACTTGTATGACAGCCCTTCAGAACAACACAATATTATACCATATTGACTAGTAGATAAAACATAATATGGTGAAAATTTGGAAACAAAATCTTAAACTTGATCGAAATGTCATGCCAGCTTATGTCAAATTTTAAAGAGATCCAAAAAGAGTCAAATTTTACATGTGGAAAGGAGCTATGGAAAGCATACGATACGAGTTTGCGGTGTTTAGACGTTTTGTGGATCTTTTCCGTAGCAAAGTGCTCGCCATATTATGTGAAATAACGAAATATCTTACCTTCAGCGTGTACACGCGGTTGCCGGAATCGTCTGTGTAGTACATCAAATACATCTTGTTCAAAAATAGAGAGGTTCGACGGAAATAAAACAAACTTCGGAGGAAGAATCAACCACGCGCTGCAGGCACCTTGCGCACGTTGTCCGGCTTGCCGTAATTGGGTTCGCGTAAAAACAATTACGGCAACAAAATAAAGCAAAACAAAATGTAAAATAGCAAATACAATACATCACGCGGAAACCGATCGAACGTCAATTCGAACAACACATCTGCATTAAAGTCTGTCACTAAGTTACTTTTACGATTTACCCTCATTTTTGGTAAACGGTGTCAAATGACTCAAACCCCCTTTTTATATGGGTACCCCTTCCATAAATAACAGAAATTAGTCTTCATGGACCATCTTGATTTCTCTGTTTAATTGGGACATATTTTCTTATAAAAATCTAAAATTAATGTCTTTTTATTATTCCAATTGTGTGCACTGTTGAAGTTTGAATCTGAAGTCTTTTTGTCAGGCGTAAGAAATAAACTCTTACACCGTCGAGTCGGCACGTTGTCGAAGACGAATCCCACCGAAAGCGGCACAATCTGGTTGTGGAGAGACGGCAGTTGTGTATTTCAGGCTTTTACACAAGCCACGTCGGTCTCACAACTCCTGACTGACAGTCTGGTTGGGTAAGAAGTTACAGACGAGTGTGTCTGCTGCTGTTCATTTTGTTGCATCATTCTTCAGTTCTCATGCTCTGTCATCTATTAGTTTGACTAGTCGAATGCACATCTTGGGAAGAGATTTCAATGCTTACTCAACCGTGACAGATAGAATGTGCGCAAAGCCTTCAACGCCCTAACAGTTCGCCATAAAATGTAGACGTTTCCTCCGTTCACTTTCCCTCCACCGTGGCAGTTCTGAGCTGACACTGTGTCTGTCATAGGGCCACAAAATGGGGATCCTTAAAAGATGAACAGTTTCTTGCATTTTGTTTCATCATCTTTGATTCGTTATTAAAGGCAGAAACTTAAGACAGTGTTGTATTATAAGGCAAAATGCAGTGAGAACCATACTTTTATCTTTTTTCACTGTCACTTAAAATTGATTACTTTATTACGTTACTGAATTAGTGCGTAAAAACTAACATAAACTTCATTGATGTCTTTCAGCAGCGTGTGTCTAGTGGTGTTTTGGAGGCGTGACGGTGTTGGACAACACTAACAGCAAAATTTGTCACCATGGATAGCAGCATGACTGGAAGCCAGATCCGTGATGCCTTCATTAACTTTTTCAAGGAGAAGGAACATATTTATGTTCATTCCTCGTCCACCATTCCACTGGATGATCCAACTCTCCTGTTTGCCAATGCTGGGATGAATCAGGTATGTTATCACATTAACCTGTCCAAAAAGTGAAACCCCCAAAAGCCAACAACAAAACACCTTTTCTTTTCGATATATTTTTCTTCATAAAGATCAGGTTAAAAAAGAGAGAGAGAGAAATGCCCTTAAATAGTTAAAAACTTTTTTCACAAGGAAACATGACAACAGGGGGTTCACACTTTAGATCCTGTAAAGGACCTGGATACCAGGGCAGTTCCAGAACAGCATGAAGTCCCTTTATGATTACGCATGAGATAACGTAGCAGTTCAGTTCATTGGGTATGATGTTTTTGAAAGGAGTTTTTAATCTTGTGTGTCACTGTCAGGTTTGAGGTGATAAATCTCATTAAATGTCCTACATGTATTGATTTCTGTTCAGCTTCAATTCAAGGGTGCCATTTATGGTCACTTGACAACAACAAAAAAAGGTCTGACCTAGTAATATGTCTTTACTCAAAGTGTTTTTATCTCCTCCACAGTTTAAACCCATCTTCCTGGGGACTGTCGACCCAAACAGTGACATGTCCAAGTATGTGCGAGTTGCCAACACTCAAAAATGTATTCGTGCGGGGGGCAAACACAATGATTTGGATGATGTCGGCAAAGACGTGTATCACCACACCTTCTTCGAGATGTTGGGCAACTGGTCCTTTGGAAACTACTACAAGGTTAGTGCATGACCTTTGTGGTATGTTTTCCCATTTGAAGCTTTTGGGTGCTGGTAATTAAGTTGTGACTGCACTTTAGATTTTAGGTCAGCCAAGATAGTAACGATGTCATTTAGTTTCAGTACACCGCGGTAACCCGATTTTGAGAATCGTGCAGAAAGACGTCTAGTGCACTAGTGACTACTCTGGCGTTATTCTCAAAAATGAAAATGGAGTTAGGCTAAAGTTTAATTATGATGTGGCAAAGTTTAGAGTGTGCAGCATATGTTTGGTGGAGAGAATTTTGCGATTGTTTATCTTTGTGGGCAATTGTTTTGTGAATTATTTAGCATTTGCCATATGTTTGGTCCCAGCTGGACCTGATTGTTGAGCCTGTGCAAAATGGGTGTGGCTAATGAGACCTTTAGCAGACAGAGGTGTACAGATCTATATGTGTAATTGCGACTGGTACAAGAAGTGGTGTATGTACCACTAGAGCAACAACAAAAATGCCGTTCTGTTTTCATCTGCATTTTAGCGTACACCATTAGTGTGCTGAGCAAACAGCTCTGCAATCCATTAATGATAATCTCTGCTGTTTCTGCTTTGGTTCACAGAAAGAGATGTGTACGTGGGCATGGGAACTGCTGACAGAGAGGCTGGGGCTGGAGAAGGATCGCCTGTATGTGACCTACTTTGGCGGCAATCAGGCGGCTGGGCTGGAACCAGATGATGAAACCAGGAGCATATGGCTAAGTCTTGGGTGAGGCTAGCAGGCAGTCTTTACAGTGTAGACTGTCACAGTCAGTAAGTCAGGTAGTCAGGCAGAAAGTCTTCACCCTGTAAACTATTGTCACAAGGAAATCTTCACACTGTAAACTATTGTGTTGTGAACTTGTAATCAAGCGGTCTTCGCATTGAAAACTTTTGTAGTCAGCAGTCGTTGTGCTGCATACTGTCGTAGCCACCATCACAGTATTCATCAAAGCATTGCTCATATATTTTGCTGTTATTACTACGTGTACATGTATTGGCAAGAGACATTGTTTTCACTTGATAAATTCTTTCAGTTAATAAATGCAAAATATGTTTGGAATGTTTGGAACTCGCTGCCAGTCGAACTTCGTAACCTTCCCACACTGTCCCAGTTCAAATCGAACCTGAAAACCCATCTCTTCCGTCAGGCCTTTCACACTTATGAGTAGTCTGCCATTGTTTCAGTGCCTTTGACTGCAATTGTTCATCTGCACCAGGTCGGGTAGTGCATGTCAGTGTGTGTGTGTGTGTGTAGCGCTATGAGTTGCTTTCATGCGAGATTAAGCGCTAAACAAGTACTATTCATTATTATTATTATTATTAAATAGTTCTGTAATCCACTGAATGTGTAATGCACTCATTAGATATCTCTCATTTGATGACAGATTGCCACCAGAGCGGGTGATGCCATTCGACATGAAGGACAATTTCTGGGAGATGGGGGAGACAGGGCCGTGTGGGCCGTGTTCTGAAATCCACTACGATCGCATCGGGGGAGGACGGGACGCCAGTAAACTGGTCAACATGGATGACCCTGACGTTCTGGAAATCTGGAACCTTGTGTTTATCCAGTTCAACAGGTACTGCTGTGCTGTTCACGCAGGCCAGTGGCAGCTTCTTTGATTAATCATGCTGTTGACGAGTTACTTGTATTTTTATGCTAGGATTCAGCTGTCAGTATGCAGATTGTGCTGTCAAAGCCTTTGGTATCAATGTGTCAAGCCTGTTGTACAGTGTAACAATATTTTCAGAATCAGTCTTTGTCTGCCCACCATGGAACATTCTGGGCTTCACAGAGGATATTTTTCATTTTGGAACAGTTGTGTATGTGAGTGCGCTTGTACACTCAAAATGTTGTGGTTAGATGTATAGATATAAAGGCAGTACACTCTATGTTTGATGTTCATGTGAACAAGGAAAACTGTCACTAGTTCGTCAGCTTTGTGGTTATACTGGCTCATTTCACACTGAACAGATCTCAGACTTTTTGCTAGAAACGCGTCTATCATTGTGTCTGTGTATGTGTGGATAGGGATACTGATGGCTCGCTCAAGTCGCTGCCCAAGAAGCATGTGGACTGTGGGATGGGACTGGAGCGACTTGTGTCCGTCATCCAACGCAAACGCTCAAACTATGACACTGACCTCTTTGTACCTCTCTTTGAGGCCATACACAAGGTACTTCTCCTCTCTACCCACCAACCCCCCCCTTTAGTCAATACAGTATTCAAGCATTTTATGGCAGAGAGCCTGTTTCTGATTGGGCAAAGTGGTAAAGGTTTCTTTGGGGCTGATATATATGTGTGCGCATATTTACTTTCATGTGTTGATGTGTATGCGTTTTAATACGCAGAGTTTCAGTGTGTGTGTGTTTATTGTATGATACAGTTCATGACGAGTTCTGCTCCACATTCCCACACAAATTTCCTCTAGAGGACAATGAAGCAGTTTGCACTGAATTGAAAAGTTATCATGTTGCTTTCAGAGGTTCAGTTGGTAAGCTTTCCCCATGATGTCGCTCCACTGTGATCAAGTGTGCTGTACCCAGAAGAGTTAGTGAAAGAGCATGTGTTCACTTCCATGTTGCAGGCTGCAGATAGTCCGCCGTACCAGGGCCGAGTGGGGAAGGAGGATGTTGATGGGATAGACATGGCGTACAGGGTGCTGGCTGACCACGCGCGGACGCTCACCATCGCTCTGTCTGATGGTGGACGACCAGACAATGCTGGTCGAGGGTAAGACACTTATGAAACAAACAAACAAACTAGAGGAGCAAAGCCTCCTTGGCTCACTTGTGAGATGGGTCAAGGTCATTCAAAAGAGTATGTCTGTAAAGTTCTTATCACTATCTATCCTGAAGTAATGTGTCTCTTGTGTTCACAGTTCCTAAGAAAACGGATAATGGCAATATAACAGTTTTCCCAGGACAGCTTGTATGACCTTGACCTTGGGTCAAGGTCATTCGAATGAGATCTGTAAGAGCTTATCAATGACTATCATTACGCCAAGTTTGATAGCTCTAGTTTTCTAGTTTCCTTGCAAATGGTAATGTAAAATTTCACAACAGACAGCTGTAATGACCTTGACCTTCAGTCAAGGTCATTCAAAAGGGTATGTCTGCATAGGTCTCATTTCTGTCTATCATTGTGCTTTGTTTGGTGCCTCTGCTGTTTGTTGTTTCCAAGAAAATGCTAACATTAAAGTTTCCGCAAAACGTCTTGAATGGCCTTGACCTTGACTCAAGGATATTGAATACAAGTATGCCAGTACAGGTTTTGTCAATGTCTATCACCATGCAAAGTTTGATGCCTCTTATACCCCTAGATTCTGAGAAAATGGCAATTTTAAATTTCCAATGAGACAGCTTTAATGACCTTGACCTTCAGTCAAGGTCATTCAAAATGGTATGTATTGGGAGGTCTTACTGCTGTCTATCAGCAAGCCAGGTTTGGTGTTTCTGCTGTTTATTGTTTCTGAGAAAATGCCAATGTTAAGGTTTTGGAAGCTTTTCTGCAAACAGCTTGTATGGCCTTGACCTTGACTCAAAGTCACTGAATACAGGTATGTCTGTAAAGGTGCTGTCAATATCTATAATCATGCAAAGTTTGATGTCTCTTGCTTTTCTGGATTCTGAGAAAATGCCAATGCAAAAGTTCCAAACGGACAGCTTTAGTGACCTTGACCTTGGGTCACGGTCAATCAATATGATATGTTTTAAAAGGTCTTATGGCTGTCTATCAGCAAACCAAGTTTGGTGCCTCTGCTTTTCATTGTTTCTGAGAAAATGCCAATGTTAAGGTTTTGGAAGGTTTTCCGCAAAACAGCTTGTTTGGCCTTGACCTTGATCAAAGTCACTGAATACAGGTATGTCAGTAAAGGTGTTGTCAATGTCTATCACCATGCAAAGTTTGATGTCTCTGGCTTTCCTAGATTCTGAGAAATTGCCAATGTAATATTTCCAAACAGACAGCTTTAGTGGCCTTGACCTTGGGTCAAGGTCAATCAATATGGTATGATTTTAAAGGTCTTATGGCTGTCTATCAGCGTGCCAAGTTTGGTGCCTCTGCTATTTGTAGATTCTGAGAAAATGCCAATGTTAAGGTTTACTGCGGACACACACACACACAGACAGACAGACAGACACACACACACACACACACACAGACGACGGAGGGTTATTACATAGACTCACTTTGTTACACAAGTGAGCCAAAAATTCAGACATAGTTACTATTGAAGAAGCCTGTCACTGTCGTCCTTGCTAAATCTTGTTACTGCAGTGATAATCATACAACAAGTTCACGGTTTGATGATTTTAAATCTACTGTCAGATGGTAAAACGTCCCAAATGCTTGTATCGTCCTTTGGACTTTTAGTTTACCTGTTTGGATCTTAATAAGGATAGAGATAGATGTGCTACATTTCCATCATTCACACAAAAAAAACCATCTGTCCACCCAGAAAGATGAGACTAGCAGGAACTGGGCACTGTGTGATTAATCTGAAATGACTGGTCAGAAGCGATTATGTGGCATTTCACGTTAGCTCAGTGTTTCCAGTATATGAGTCTGTGTTGATCTTTCTTACTCCTCTACCTGTTGCGCTCACATGTTTGTGTTACTCTTGCAGTGTAAAGCAACAGGTGCATAAAAATAAGTATTCTGTGCTGCAGGTACGTGCTGCGGAGAATCCTGCGTCGTGCCGTTCGCTATGCTACAGAAAAACTGAATTTCAAGCCAGGCATGTTTGCCAATCTAGTGGACACAGTTGTGCTACTGCTGGTGAGAACTGACATTTTGTATTTTAGATATGAAAATGTCTTTTTTATCTAGACTTTATTTGTGTGTATGTGATGGGGGGGGGGGGGGGGGGGAATGTTGTCGTTTTTATTTCTGTTGTGTTACCTTATATTTACCCATGATAGAGCTGGTCACAAGTAATTTTCTTTTTCTCACCCACTTAGGCTGTAATTGCTCAACACTTGTTGACCTATTTTTGTGTGTGTGTGTGTGACTTTTTCCAGGGAGATGCTTTTCCTGAGGTGAAGAAAGATCCAGAGTCGGTAAGATCTGTTTTTTTTTTTTTTTTTTTTGTCAATGGTGTCTTTTTTCTTGTATCACATGAAAGCTTTTTTTTTTTTTTTACCCCTCTCCTTGGCTGCATTTACCCCTTCTCACTTGATTGTAATGATGTTAACAACAACCCTGCTCAAAGTGAGCGACACTAGGAAGAAAATTCGGACTCTTGGGATTGTTTGAAGCCATGAAAGATGTTCACTATAACTTTCGTCTCCTTAATCTGAGGGTCAGCCTCTTAGTCCATGATGATGACAGTAGGCTGTTTGTAAGGCACAGTAATGACTTCAGTGCTGACTGCATACTCAGCGCCTTTGGGGGTGGTGAAGAAGTAATAGAGAGAAAGAGAAGACAGAAAAAAAAGGTTTTACAATCGGTATACAGGTCATTCCCTGCTTCTTCCTTTGTAAGATTTGAAGGTTTGGGTTGGTCGTTGCGCAGGTGAAGGAGATCATCAACGAAGAAGAAGCACAGTTCCTGAAGACTTTGTCACGCGGACACCGACTCTTGGAGCGCAACATCAACAAACTGGGAACATCCACTCTACTACCAGGTCAGACATTGGCCATAGTTCAGTTCAGTTCAAGGTGGCATCTCCCTGTATGAAAAAGCGCTACCACAAAAGGGGGACAGGGTGATTTTGGGCATATAGAGTAACTGGTATCACTGAAGAATGCAGAACGTAAGATTTCTTTTGGTATTAAAATTGTTTCTGTAGCCAGTTGAAGGCCTGAAATATGTATGTTCAAAACTTACTATCGAAAGGCGGCCATGTTGAGAGAATGGCTGGCAAAGTGTGACATGAGAATCTTGCCATTATGGCATGGTTGTATTGTATGGTTGTATTGTATGTTCATTTTTTTAACATGTTTAAACTACATTCAGCCTTCAAACTTCCCCAGAAGCTGTATTAGTTGTTTAAGGACCTGAAAATACAAGCAGATCTCAAAGTCGCTAGATTTGACATACAACCTTTTTTTTTCTCTCTTTTTTTTTTGGGGGGGGGGGGGGGGTTTGCAAATTTCTCAAAAGTGGCTGGGTGCCTTTGTTCTCCTTTTGTGAGAGCCCATCACCCCATTTCTCAAGCTAGCAACTTGAAGGAAACAGTTTTGTAGACAAGCGATTTTAATGAGAACAACAATTGTGCCCATCATACTTACGAATGGAACAGATAATTATGCATGTCTAATTTTGCAGGTGATGTTGCATGGCGCCTGTACGACACTTATGGTTTCCCTGTGGACCTCACACTGCTCATGTCAGAAGAGAAGGGGTTAACCATCGATATGGAGGCCTTTGAGAAAGCCAAACAACACTCACTGGTAGAGTTTTGTGTTTGTTGTTGTTGTCTTTTCCCCTGGATATTCACCTCATTCCTGTCCATTTGTACCAGTGTTCCCGGTTACACACAGGTGCACGTATTTGTACGCACAAAACTCTTAAATTGACGTATAAATTTGAGAACAACACGTCAAGAGGACCCCTTTTTCGCCTCACCGTGACAAACGGTATTTTTCCAGCAATCTCCTGGAGTGGCTTAAGCAGTCTGGGACACTTTTTGTCCAATCATAATGCTCTGTTTGGTAAGCGTGCGGGTCCCTTGCCTTGCCAATTGTGTATGGCTGACACACAATTTACACACATCTCTCCTACTTGAATACTTTTGTAAACAACAACAAATGGTTTTGACGTGTAGACTTTTGATACCAAAAGACCATGGACCCTCACAGTTTACAAAAGGACACTCAAAAATACGGAGAGAGGGTCCCAAGGACCCTTGTATTTTCAAATCACAGGGAATACTGTTGTACTTACTTACTTACTTAGGCCCCTGGCTCCAAGTGGAGCATAGGCCATCGACGACCCTTTGCCATCACAATCCGTTCTGGGCTGTTCTTGCCACTCCAGTCCAGTTGGTCCCCTGCTTATATATAGCTCTGCCTCATTGTCCCGCCTCCAGCTGTTGCGAGGCAGGCCTCTCTTCCTTTTCCCCTGCGGGTTCCATGTCAGGGCTTGGCGTGTGGTACTGGATGCTGGCTTCCTGAGGGTGTGTCCAATCCTGCCCCACTTCCTCCGCAGGATCTGCTTGGCCACTGGTTCCTGCCCCGCTCGCGAACACTGTTGTACTACTGTGCAATGGTTCTCTATGATAACAGTTCAGTGTTTGTCAGTGTGGTTACAGTGCGTTTACTGTGCAGTGACATTGCATTTACCGTGTGTTGACAGTGCATTTACCAATGGTATACATTCTTAACCTCAGTCTCAGGTTACAGCAGGTTTCCTCTGATACGTGCTTAGGCCGTGCTGACTTTCAGATGTCCCTTACAGACACAGGTAACCCTGGAAACTAACTGAAACTGCACACTATCATGTGCAGCTGATGTCACAAGGAGCAGGAGGCACAGTGGACGACCAGATCAACCTTGATGTCCACGCCATCAATGAACTGCAGAACCGCGGCGTTGCTCCGACAGACGACAGCCCCAAGTACAACTACACTGCTGACATTGAAGGAAATTACAGTAAGAATGAGGAAGACTGTGTGATCAAGCTGCTTGGCCATAGTGTCACAGTAGTTTAACAAAGTCTGATCTTACAAAAAAAAAGGATCGGTTGTGGTGCTGTCTCTGGGGTAGGTTTGAAGGGGCTAATGCTACCATTTTGGGGCTTGCAGATCGTTCTGAGCTGTCATCACACCACTTAGACACCTGGACAGTGACAGCGTCTGTAATGCTGGCACTGAGCCAACAGCAGCGTACTTGATGATGCAGCAACCACACTGAACGCTTTAGTAGTGTAACAACGGTCATAGAATTTGAACATTTGACCACTCGCGCAAAGTCTAAACAACACTGTACTGCATTAAGAGCTGTGCTGATCATCAAGATAGAGTATTTTGAGCATACAGGCACAGTCATGAGTGAAACTGTTCCAAACCATAGGTTGACTGAGGAAAGATAGAATTAGAGACAATCTTGTGTGGGTGTGTGAATTTGGAGAGAGGGGGTACACTGCAAGGTCAAATCAGACAGGGAAAAAAAAAAAAATTATTGCACAGGAGGAATATCAAACAGAGAAATCTCAAACGGTAGACAAATCTATCTTGTATATTGCAATATTTTCTTGTGCAGCGTTTGAGCCAGCGACGGGCAAAGTGATAGCGCTGCGTTGCAACAAGGCCTTTGTGGAGGAGGTGACTACTGGACAGGAGTGCGGAGTGCTGTTAGATCGCACGAGCTTCTACGCTGAGCAGGGTGGGCAGATCTATGACGAGGGATTCTTGGTCAAGGAGGGCGAGGAGGTAAAGTAGTAAACCTCAGTTGTACACAACTCTCCGGGTACTCCGGCTTCCTCCCCCCTCTGCTTTGGAAATGTTCAGCTCTCAAAAATTTGAAAAATAAATGCAATTCTAAATTCCGAAACTTAAATAGCTGAGCTGACCCTTCGCACCACATGATTGTAATGTGTTTATGTCCAGTGTTTGAGAGAATGTGTGTGATTCACGTGAGCGTGCGTGTTGGGTTCAGTTCGGGGCGCTTTGAGCCGATCCATGAAATTGGGTAAAGCGCTTATAAAGTACTCATTATCATTGTCATCATTATCAAACCCTTCAAGGAATATTTCCAAATGCTGGATTAGTTTTCACTATCGTCTTTTGAGTTTGTTGGTTTTAAAAGCCCCCCTTCTGACATATCTGCCGTGTACTGGCAAACACAATAAGCCCATGCCATCATTTGTGGAAGTATTCGTACAAAATAAAGAAAATGGGTTGTTTTGCTTTCAGGATGTGGAGTTTAAAGTGAAGAATGTGCAAGTGAGAGGTGGCTACGTACTGCACATTGGTGTCATTGAGGGAACACTGAAAGTTGGAGACACCATGCGACTGCTGGTGGACGAGGTAAGTGCCGGGAGTTACTCCACTGCCTACACAACAAGATCTTTTACATGGTCGTTCTTACAGATTTTTTTCCACAGTTTACACACCCATCTACCATACCTTTGTTCCTCCTGTAACTTTTAATTTAAAACTCTGCTCATAAGTTAAGCAGGAATATATGCTGCTGGCCAAGTAAGCTGAAGTATAGAAAACTTGATGTTCAGTAAATGTACTGTGTGTTTGCGTAGAGACTTATTGTTTCTAGCACATATTATTTGCATTTATGAACTTTGCAATAAACGAAAGTCAAGTTCACACACAGATTCTGACAGTTATACCACTGATGCAAGAATATTGTAGGCATGGCAAGGAGTTTGCCCAAGGTAATTTGACGGTGACTTGAGTGACATCATATTTATCTGTTGTGTTACAGTCCAGACGATGCGCGGTGATGAAGAACCACACAGGAACCCACATGCTGAACTTTGCCCTGAGGGAAGTACTGAAGGAAGCGGACCAGAGGGGCTCGCTAGTCGCACCCGATCGCTTGCGCTTTGACTTCACCGCTAAGGTTAGGCAGAAAGATCAAAAGTTTGCTTCTGGTTTCTGCTCTCCTGTGCAGAAACCGGAAAGATTCCAGATCTATAGAGTGTTCTTCCTTGCAAACCATCGTAAAGAACCCTTACTCTTACCCGATTCTCATAGCTGCGCATACCAAAAGTACGTAGGCGGTGGGAAGAGAATTTGAAGAATGGGGAATTCTTGTGCTTGGTACAAAATGTGCTGAATGTGTAACTTGTTTTTTGCTATCTAAAGGTACTGTTTGTTCTGAAGTCTAACATCGATCAAATTACCCACTAGGGACAGGGTAAGTAACTTTGCCTCACAAGTGGTGTCACATGCTGCAGGTTTTTTTTTGTGTTTTTTTTTAATTGCAGGGTGCCATGAAAGTGAAGGAGGTACAGACAGCAGAGGAGATCGTGAACAAAATGGCAGCAAAGAACGAGGAGGTGTATGCACGAGAGACGGCCCTGGCAGTGGCCAAGAGCATACAAGGGCTGCGTGCTGTGTTTGACGAGGTCAGTCATCATGTGTTGATCTTGTGTGTGTGTGGCTTCTGAAGATTATTGGGAACAGCTAGGCTGCATTTTAAAACCAAGGACAGAGTCCCAGTGGTCAATCAGAGGCAGTAACAACATAATCGTGGAAAAAATACAGATAGCCAACTGTGGGCACAGCTTTTATTCTAATCTGACAAACAACAGGAAAAAAAAAAACTTTGAAAATTTACCTTACATGTGTGAAGTGGAGAAAAGGTGACTGTCGGTCGCATTAAGCGAGTGTTGAACTGTGCAGGTGTACCCAGACCCGGTGCGTGTTGTGTCGGTGGGGATATCTGTAGAACAGCTGGAGGCGGACCCCATGGGACCAGGCGGCTCCATCACCACAGTGGAGTTCTGCGGTGGAACGTGAGAATATTTCCCCTGGCTTTCTGGCAGATGCAGAATTCACTGACATACTTAACAGCAGCCCAGTCACCCATTTTGGCTGTTTTAATCATCCTGTTGATAATAGTAATGTGCGTCAATAAAGGCTTTTACCAATTTGCATGGCTGAAAGCAAGGCAAACTGAACCCAACACACTCTCATGGTAATCACACGCATGCACTCACACACTGGACATCAACACATTCCAGTCACATGGTTCGAAGGGTCAGCTCAGACCTGTCCACTTTTTGGTCATAGGGATATTTCTTTCAAATTAGACGCACTAGAGTTTTATACAGGTTTATTTTAACATTAGGGGTGTGATTTTCGTACTTTGTAAAATCTAACATGCAAAATATTTTCTTGATTAACCAGGCATTTGCGAAGATCCGGCCACATCGGTCAGTTTTACATAGTGTCTGAGGAAGCTATCTCCAAAGGAATTCGCCGCATCATTGCCGTCACCGGAACAGAGGCTGCAAAGGTGTGAATGGAATCATTTCTTCCCCATTTGACTTCTGAAAGATGAAGTAGATAACCGACCTTACGAAATGTTGGATGCTAATGTATTTTGTGTACATTAGATTAGCCTGTGGGTAGCACTGTACACTATGAACTATCTTACTACATTACAAAAAAGTTTATGTATAGCTGGGGTGACTGTGAAAAATAGTATAGCTTGATGGTAGAGTTTTCTTTTATGCACATAGACTGAGTCATTGTACTGTACGCGAGAAGTGTGTGGTAAGGAAAGGCTGGGTTGATTTTCCATGTTGAGTCTCTGGTTGCATTTGATGTGTATGCTTTGATACTGCATTCTTGGAGCTTGAGGGAAGTGTGGTTTGTTCGTTCTCTGTAAGCAGATTATTTATTATTGTTGTCCATCTTTTCTGTGTGAAGGCTCATCATCGCTTGGAAGTTCTGGAAAAGTCTGTGGCCGCTTTGACAGAGAGCGTGAAAAATCTCTCACAGTCCTCACAGGTGTCAGACCGTGAGCTGAACAGGCAGATCGTCGCTCTTGATGATGTGAGTCAAGTCAGCTCCACTTGATGACACTGTTTTAGCAATCTTTCATTAACTCCTTGCCGATCTTGATGCTCCAAGAATTCCCCTGTGACCCAGGCACTGTGTGCGTGCACAACCCTTTCCAAATGAGCAATTTTAGTAATTTTTTGATTTTTTTAAAGAGGTCTTCCTCAGATGTCAATCGTTTTTGGTATGGTTTGAAAGATAATTCTAAGCACTTTTGTGGAAAAAAATTTTTGGTTGGAAAATTTAGGCATAGCGGCCGTAGTGAGAGCAGAGAAAACGGGTTGTGGATGCTTGGTAACGGCATCCTCATGCGTCGGCGCCCGGGTTTTCTTGTGTGGTTGGCAGTGGTATGCAAGGGCTGTGTGCAAACGCTGGGTGCATGGTCGTGAAAACGTTAACCCACAGTTCATTGAGCTGCTAGGGCATGCACCAGATCCAGTGAAGTGGGTACAAAAGTAAAGGAGAGAGGGGGAGGCTGGTCTGTCCATGAACAGATGAACAGACAAGTTGCACTGTCCTTGTCTTTCACTTCTTGTCCCTTACTGTAGGATTTTTAACCAGATATTTGGGATTTGAAGTCGTCGTCTTGTCTTCTAAGCGTGTCTTGGACATTTTGGTGTTCTGTGTCTTGTTGCTGTCTGAGGCAAAATGTAGATTTTGTTTAGTGGCCTTGCTGGTACAAGAAACAGATCTATTGTTTGTGCAGGAAGTTGCTCAGAGCACCATCTGCTACTGGAGGAAGGATGCGCTGCGTGCAGAGTTGAAAGGTTTGAAGAAAATTGTGGATGATGTTGACAAAGCAAGGAAGGCTGCTGTGACTGCTGAGGTAAAATGTGGAATTGCTTCTTATCTATTGCTTAGTGTGAGATTTTGAGTTTCAAGTAGAATTCTTGACGATGGGAAGTAAGTACTGGGATGTAGTTGGTCTGAATTGTAATACATTTAAAAAAAAACAAATTTCATATTTCCAGACTTTTTTCTTTTTTTCATATTTCCAGACTTTTTTTTTTTTTTAAACATTTTCAGTTTTTCAGCAACAGTTACTAGGAAAAGCGCCTGCGTAATCCACATTATTACCAGAAGAATTCATAAAGTTTTGTATGGCTGTATTACAGGCAAAATTTGTGTGCAAAATCCTGCAGCGAGAGAAAATGTTGACCAGCCATTGTGTCTGGGTACATGACATTGTGCCCTCTGGTTGGGGAGACAACTACCGTAAATTGCTAAATACACTGTCTGCTGCACATGACCACCAGTGTTTTGAGTGAGGAGATGAGAGTCCTCACACAAAGTTAATTATTTTCAATAATTGTTATTGGTAGTAGGAGTAGCAGTAGTAATAGACAACGCTGTAAAGTTGTTGACTGTTGTTTTCAGGTTGTAGAGGAGAGCAAGAAGATGATCCAAGAATCACCAGATCAGAAGTTTGTGGTGCATGAGTTCAAGGCAGGGAACAATGCAAAGGCAAGTATTGACAGCATCACTGATGCATGAAGAGGAAGACTGTCTTGATGATGTGAAAATCAGTGTTGTCTTCAGCGTCATTCAGCACGTCCAGAATGTTTAACGGTGTAAATTAGTCCCATGCCCTTTTTTTTTAGTTTTTTATTTCTTTTTAATGATTGCCCTGGAAAAAATTTATTGTTCTTGGGTTTGTATGGTGTTTGTTTTATTTTATTTTACTTTATTTTCAGTTTTGTTTTGCTCTCTGTAGCCATGCATACATACAAGTGCAGTTGATGACTAACCATTTATTTAAATGTTTCAGGCTTTGGATGCAGCCATGAAACAGTACAAGTCACTCAGCCCCAACACGTCAGCCATGTTCTTCTCTGTGGACAATGATGCCAACAAGATCCTGTGCATGTGTTCAGTACCCAAGGTCAGTAGTTCCCTATCATTCTTTTGTGTGAGCATGGTTGAATTTTTCCAAAGTAGACACTAACTAACTCAAAATAAAAACATGTGAGGGTTATGATTACTTCAGAAAAACAAACAAAAATAATACATGTAATTAATTCATGTCAGCAAGCATGGATTCAAATTTGGCGTGGTGGGAGTGTTGCTCTTTGATTATGCTCGTTTTTGCTGCAGTAAGACCCGTCAAGAAACCATAATAAACCATGCCAGTTTTTCACATACAGGGGCCAAACCGAAAAAAAAGTCAAAAACAAAGAGTGGAATACTCATGCACGGTTCAAAATGTGATAAGCTGTCAAATGATCAGAATGAAGATGCAGCTGCTTATCAGAACTATTTTGAATGCAGAATTATATTGTGTGTGCGTGTGTGTGTGTGTCTTTCTCCATGTGTGTATTGTACAGCGCTCTGAGCCAGCGTCTGCTGGGATACTGCGCTTTATAAAAGCAATTTATTATTATTTATTATTATTATATTAATTTGTTTCGTCTTTGTGCAGGCGGTTGCAAGCAACGGTTTGAACGCCAAGGAGTGGGTGGACCAGGTGGTGGGGGTGATCGGCGGCAAGTGTGGGGGGAAGGACGTGTCCGCTCAGGCCACGGGTTCGAACCCAGGCGCCATCACCGAGGCCATGAGCATCGCGAAAGACTTTGCCAACATGAAGCTCTCATGAGAATCAGGTGCATCACAGAGTTCGTTGCAACTCCCTTCCCATGGTTCTTTGGCCACATTTTGTTTCTCGACTTTCATCAGTTTCACCTGGATTTGGAAACATCAGCTGCAGATGAGCTTTGGTAGGATTCCATTATGGGAAGATTCAAGGTTAAACAAAGTTTAATATTTCACTGGACCACAGTGTTTACTATGTTTACAGTGGGCTGGTGAAAATGCCTTTGGTTTTAGGCTGTGACCATTGTTTGCCAGATACCTGTTTGTGACAGCTTGATGTGCAGTATGCCTTCAGTTGCCAGTACTGGCTTGCCGCAAATATTCCCTGGAATTTTTAGTAAACTTCTTAGTTTGGGATGGGATTTCAAGACAGAGAAAACTGTGTAGCTGCAGTATTCCTCCAGTTGCCAGTACTGGTTTGCTTCTAATATTCCTTTGAATTTTGAGTGAAAATGAATTATTAGTTTGGGATGGGATTTTAAGGCTTAGTGAACTGCAACATACATATTTCTCATTAGTTTGTAGTTATCATGCTAGGTTTTGGGGTTTAGTTTTACAGGTGCTGTAATTTATGTTCTGATTATGTGCTGAACTCAAGATATGACCCACACTCCACCAAGCACATTGCTCAAGAGTATCAATCAGTAGTGTTATGATAACTTCATTTACCATAATGCTAACCGGCCATAGTTTTACTTTTTCATCATGATTACAATGCTTGCAGTTGCAGTATTGATGTCAGTTCCTTCACAAAATTCACTGTGTACATCTGAAAGGTGTAAGATTTAAACTGGGGGGAGGTGGGTGGGGGCTCCACTTACAAACCTCTACAGTTGTGAATGCTCTTCTTTGGCATTTCAACCTGTTTTTGTTTTTTTTTCCAAATAAGTGCATTACCCCAGTAGGTGACAGTTTGTATTTCCCCTAAACAAGACTTGCCCAATACTTCTTCTTCATTCACAGCAAGACAATGCACCATTGCATTGGAGATAAAACAACATGGTATGTGTCATATTTGTGTGAAAAAGTAATTGCGATTTTTGATCTTTGACAAAAAAAGAACAGGGTTGTATGCCATACGTTTTGAATGGGTTGTATGTTGTACATGTATCCTACAACAAAATTTCCAAGTCTTGGACTTTGTGGAAAATGTCTTTGAAGCCTGCACACTTCTCAACATGATTATTAATAAAGTTCTGATCAATTCATCATTCTTTGTCATCGCCGCTTAGCACTGTTGCACCTACTTAACGAGACTGTAACAGCAAGGCATGCATGCGCACACTCTCACACATACACACACTAACAGAGTAGTTGCAGGAAAACACTTTAATTAAACCAATAGAGTAGACAAATCACATTCCCAAACATCATTTATTATGATTTTTTTAAATGTATACTTAAACTCAACAGGATACTTTATTCCAAAACAGAGAACAAAGGCCATGATATATAATCATAATATTAATGACAAAAAAACAATGAAGACTCGCCAACGGAGTCTGCCTGAGATTTATTTAAAGAACCGCCATTTTGTTACAACAGGCTGTTTTCGTTCAACGGTTGGTTCGCTTTGTCGGAACTTAGTGGGGGGAACTATGTATTCGACTGTTCACAATGCGGAGAAGGGGAGGTATACAGACAGAACATGTACTAAGACAGATTCAGAAATTCTTCACAGTTGAGATGGCTAAATCAAAGAATTAGAAAATAGGCTGAGCACTGAAAGTTTTTAATTACATACCCCCTCTTCCCCCCCCCCCCCCCAAAAAAAAAAAATAATAATAATATTATTATTAAAATAAAATAAATTTTAAAAACAGGGGAAAAAACTAATATTAAGTAATAAGTACCCAACAACAATGAAAATGCAGAAAATGTTCAATTACATCAATTACAATAACAGTTGTTCTGCCTGTAGTGTATTGGTATAACTGAACATTAAAACAAGTCTACTCCGTAAAAGTTCCATAGCTGTGCAGCCTGCTTTCCAGTTTGACTCAAAAGACAGAAGCAACTGTACCAACTTTTGCAATGTTAAAACTTGCATCCAACTCGCTGTCACTTGTTGGGCACATGGTTAAATTTTCGTAGACGATCACACAAATCGTATCTTTCAGTGAATAGACGTTCTGTTGTTACCAGTCTGTACAAGGTTTCCGTACAGAAAGCTTCACACCAGCCTCTGACAGAAAACAAGATGTTATCAAGAAGGCTTCATGTCTGTGGGAACTCGCTTAGGACATACATCCCGGACGACCAAATAGTTATCAGACACTTGTCCCGTGTAAGAAGAAAACCATAGGACAAATTTGGGGTAGAAAATACCCAGACATTTGGGAAGTGAATCAACCCGACAGATAATAATGAAGCCTTGTGTTCCCACCAGCGTGATACAGGAAAATGAAGGAGGTGCATAGCATTAAACCTCAGTGAGGACGAATGTTTCTCTGTACTTCAGCATCATGTGCGTCAGAGAGCATGATCTTGCATACGACACTCGCACAACAGCATCTCGTGAGGCTAAACACAACACCACGAAAAAAAAAAGAAGAAAAACCCAAAGCTAGGCGACATGTTGCGAGCTGTTAATGTCTCGATCATTGATGAAACCCATCAAAAATCCTATTGGGAAAGGAAAAAGTGACATGATTCATGATGTAAAACATGTAAGCACTAAAGCAGTGTCTATGACTTGAATGTCTCCGTTCAGTGACGCAACAACGTTTAGCAGTATGTCAGCTATGAAAGGCTGCAAGGTACCAACATATTTTACACATCCTACTTAGGGAAAGGGATATCCGTAGTGAACATCAAACATAACAGTCATCTGGGTATGCGAACAGGCCCCTACAGACTATGAATAATCTGTTTCAATAAGCTGGTACAATGCTATTGGCACAAAACGAAGCGATTATCAGGATCTAAAATGGTCCTTGGCCGGAACGGAGGAAAACTTTGTAGCATTTAGTGATGCGTATGCTAAGGGGGGACTGGGGGGCTCCTCCCCCACCCGCACCCCCTTCCCCTCTAAATTTGAATAGGATCTGTGCAGTTTGGTGTTGGTTTTTTTGTTTTGTTTTGTGGCATGATTTTGAGTGCTTCAGAGGAGGAAACACCTTTTTAGGAGGAGAATTTTTAGCCGACGGAGAAGTCCTCCAAATGGAGGAATCATTTTAAGCCCTGAGATACATCTCTAACATACCGGTAGCCCCAGTGGCCCGGAGGAGGGGGTGCAACTGGGCACCCCGTGGGTCTACATCTGACTCTGATGCTGCAGCCTGCAGTTTTGCACTAACACCGGTGACATTCCCTAGGGAGCAAAACGTTCTGTGTTCTCCAGGAAAGATTCTGGGTCCGCCCACCCAACATCATTCACAACCAGTTTCTTATGATAAACAACCTCACAACTTTAACATCGAGATCATGCTCCACAGAACAGGACTATGAAATTAAATAATTCACAAGCATGTAGTATTCACATGTACTGCTTCTGTCCAGGGGGTGTCATCAGTGTTAGGTTTTGTACACAACAAATCTAAACAACAAACTGCATTTTTGGCAAGACATTTTTCACCTGTGTGTTCTGGATGATAAAGTACCTAATATTTTTTGTTTAAATCACTAAATGCAGACTTCAGAGGAGAAAATGCAGTCAGACTGGAGGAAAAGCAAAATTACCATTATCGCACAGTAAAAGATAAGCTTACCTCAACACCCACATTCAAACGGTAAAATAAAAAAAAATAAAAAAAGAATACCAGTAGCATTGCTGTTGTGTCCCCGATTGTAATAAGCAAGCAAATTAAACAACCCAAAACAGAAGTACGGTCTAAATACACGCGTATGTACACAAGACTGGCTGGCAGAGCCACCATGATAAGTTTTGTCAAAATCTGATTTCCACTGAACAGTAAACAGTGGGGCGGTCGGTGGTCTAGTGGTTAAGAGACTTGTCACCAATGCGAGAGGTCAGGGGTTCGAGTCCCTCTCGGGGCAAAGGATTTTTCCTTCTCGTACGTGGCACCGTTCATTCGGGCCGATCGTCGGGGGTTCTCTCCGGGTACTCCGGCTTCCTCCCCCTCTGCTTTGGAAATGTTCAGCCCACCAAATTTGAAAAATAAATGCAATTCTAAATTCCGAAATTTAAATAGCTGAGCTGGCCCTTCGCACCACGTGATTGTAATGTGTTTATGTCCAGTGTGTGAGAGAATGCGTGTGATTCACGTGAGCGTGCGTGTTGGGTTCAGTTCGCGGCGCTTTGAGCCGATTCAGGGTAAAGCGCCTATACAATACTCATTATTATTATTATTATAAATGCGCTACACTGAAATCTATATATCAGTAAAAGACAATCTGGACGGCGCAACACAATCCCCCATCTAACGACCAGATGCCACAGCTCCAGCGTTATGAACAGACCACCATCTTCAGACTACGAACTGGACACTGCAGACTGCGTGCCCACCTGTGCCGCCTTGGGCTGTCACACTCACCAGACTGTCCGTGCGGAACAGCCCCTCAAAACCCGGGACACATTCTGCAGTCCTGCCCCCTCTTCAAAGAAGCAAGGACACAACACTGGCCGAACGGAGCCACACTGGCAGAGAAACTCTGGGGCAGCAAAACAGACCTCTTGAAGACCACTGCTTATATAAAGACCACAAACCTAATCATCTGAGGCGGAGTCCAGAACAGGGAACGCAGAAGAAGAAGAAGAAGAAATCTATATATGTCGTCTGGGCAAAAAGCCAGTTTAAAGGCATTTACCAGTAGGCCCTTTTTTGAGATGACGGTAGAAATATTCATTTTATGGTATCTCAGAACTAATCAAATCTTTTCAGCCACAGACAAAGAAATTATGATGCAATCATGTCAACTGGCAGACATAACTGGTACATTGTTCATGTATTTTCTGAAGTAGATCATAAAAATGTAAATCTGCATCTTGAGAAGTAAACCTTTTCAGCTGTAGACAAAATCTGCAATGCAGTCAGGGGTATACGGCATTATGTGTGTGATACATGCAAGTTCTGCAGTAAATCAGAAAAAAAAGTTTAATCTGCAATGCAGTCAGGTGTATACGCAAACTGGCATATAAGTGTGATACATATGTTCTGCGGTAAATCAGAAAAAAAACACAAAAAAACCCATTTATCTGCGTTTTGAGCATTTCAGCTGCTCGTAAAATCAAAAACAGGACAAACTAGAGCATATATTGTCAAAAATCATACACATTTACATGCTGTACGTAGGCATCAGTGATGAAAGTACGTGTCAAAGGAAACGGACCAAAACTAAACTCATGCTGTGGTTGCAGTGTAAACAAAACGTGTCGGTAACTGTACTTAATTTACACGTTGCTTGCCACATGCTGACTGACTTGCTACGCAGCTTTACACAACACGCCTATGCTGAATGGCAAACAGCCCCTCAAACCCCGGAACACATTCTGCAGTCCTGCCCCCTCTTCAAAGAAGCAAGGACACAACACTGGCCGAACGGAGCCACACTGGCAGAGAAACTCTGGGGCAGCAAAACAGACCTCTTGAAGACCACTGCTTATATAAAGACCACAAACCTAATCATCTGAGGCGGAGTCCAGAACAGGGAACGCAGAAGAAGAAGCTGAATGGCACAGAACAAACACACCTACAGGGGAAAAAAAAAAAAATTCCCCAACAAGTAAAAAGAAAAGTTGAAAATTCTAAAAAATGCCACACTGCATGTAAAAAACAGTGGCTTGGTCTGCTTATACTGCTCCATGTATCTTCGATCAGCTTTACAACAACCTATATAGTATAAACTACTGAGCACTCTTTAGGTCAGTCAAATATAATGTTTAATAACAGAACAATAGCAAACTGTGGCAGATCACAATTGGTGGTAAGCTGTGATGGAGGCAAAAAAAAGACACGCAGAACGTACGGTACAGCTCAACAAAATAACACGACAGCAAACGTTCACTAAAGTATCTTTTGTTTTAGCAAAACACAAGAGCTTAGATGTTTTTCTTTTCAAAATCACCTCCAAATCAAACATTCTCTCTCTCTCTCTCTCTCTCTCTCTCACCCATTCTTCACTATCATTCATTATTTTCTCTCTCCCTCTCTCTCAGAAAAATATAGAATCATGTTGAATCTGCCTGTACAAAACAGTATGGAACAAATAAGAATTTACAAGTGCTTTGAGCACCCTACATGGAGAGGACTGAACAACAATGGAATGGACGTAAAATGGGTTCCCCAAGGCACACACTACTGCAAATGCTCAAAGTTAACCCCTTAAGTGCTGCCAATGACGGCTATGATTCTAGCAGAATGCCAATATGAAAGTAAGAAAAACTCTATTCTCCCATGGTAGGAAACTAAACTGCCTCTATACACTAGGCATGTTCTTATGTTCTATTGTAAGGTGTCACCTTGACAAGCGATGTTAGCGGCAGCACTTAAGGGGTTAATGAAATATGTACTACATGTATACTGTAGATACAACAGTGCCCTGAAAGACAAGCTAACGATGCTGACACAGTATCTATGTGGACATCCCCTTTCACTGAATGGTGAAACCAGTACATGCACAACCAGTGCCTTCATCCAAACTCTCAAAAGTTTCTGTTTTAACGATTGTGGATAATGAAGTCCATTTCAACTTCATTTTAACACTTCTACATGGAAATCGCTACTATGCACGATGATACATGATGGGATATCTATACCAAGGACTGACACCACGCAAAGCAGTGTCACTGATTATACGCCTGCTGTTTGTATTTTTACTCATTTCAAGGGTGTTTTCTTAATATTCTGAAGATGAAGGGGCAGAGGGATGCAAAACTGTAAGTTATTCATTCAGAAAACAGATGTAAATGCCAGTTACATAAACTGGGAGAGAAAACGCTGTAACTGTAAATATAAATCATTATGTGGATTATGCAGTAACGGTTATGACAACAGATGTGAACCATGTCGACTGTATGGAAAACACTGCGACTATTCAAACATGTACAGTATTAAAAGAAATGCAGCCTTTATAGAAAAAAAACCAACAGATTATGAACGTAAAATTATTACCATTATATAGACTTACAGAAAAAGCATATTCATAGAACATGAGCAAGATTCAATTTTCTTGAAAGCAGAAAACTCTCCCATGGTGTGTGAACCTTATAGTAAAATGTAAATGCATTTAAAGCAACAACAACAAAAAGAAAAGCATCAGCTACATGCAAAAGTAAACTGCACCACATCTGTTGTCTACTGCTACAGGGCAGTGAAGGGGCATCAAACAAACAATTCAAGCACACTGAAAATCGTCACCATATTCGTCTCTGTCATTGTTGCAATGGCCAATCTATACCATTACTTCACTTGCTAGAGAATAAAGTAAAATAAGATTTCTTCAGAGTTTGCAAGTATGAGAGATCTTCATCCCCATTGCACTGATTTGCTTTCTCCGCAACATTTCAAAATGTGCTTCTTTCAAAAAAATAAATAAATAAAAATGAAAACCGGATGGGTGTTGTTAATCTGGGAAAAGCATTCACCATATCTGTACCACAGAAAATTTTGCTGTGAAGGTTGAATGGATTTCAAACTTTGCTTCAGAAATTTTCTTTAAGTTTTTGTTTTCATCTGAAATTGGATTTCAGCTACTGCCAAACGCTTGAAACCTCTGCTGATACTCTTCATGAAGTTACATGGATTTCACTCAAAATGACAAGCGTATCATCTCGGCCACACTGCAGAAAGGTTTCCACCTCGTGTTATTGTAGTGTCAACAGTTTCCAGATTACATTATGCAGATCTTTCAGTCAAGCTGATTCAACAGTTTCAACCAGAGCTCAATCACACAATCACAGCAAACCCAAGCTTCCCAAATGGCTATATGCAAAATTTTATCTGATGGAACACTTTCAAAGTGAACACATAAGTTATGCACACTGGTTGCCTGTGCTGTTGACAGATGTACCCCAACACCTAACTAGAAAATGCACAGAGAATACTGAGAGTAACACAAGAAAATAGGATTCGTCCGTGAGACTTGTTTCCCATGATCCTCTCTAACCGCTGAATTTTTGGCGAGGGCTTTTCAACTGCCCATACAGCTAGGTTGCTTGGGCTTGGTTTGTAGGTAACCCCAAACAAACACACAACCGCATACATCGAAAGGGGCAACGGACTCGTGTCTTGATGATTCTGTGCAGCCATTAGGACGATGCAAATTTATATGTCATTAGAATATGACAGTGAACACAAAGAAGGGAAATACAGAATATATTGGACATGTATACAGCTGTGTGAAAGTGAGCCTTTAACAACAGGAGGAAAAGAAGAAAAAAATAAAAAAATAAAAAGGCTGCTTCTTATGAGTTTTCAAACGAGGAAAACGTCTGTATTTTTTTTCCATATGATTCATCACGACAGCATAATTAAAAAATAACACTGGAGACTAGACGACACTGGGTTTCTAATGCAAGTCTGGAACACACTGTTCCCCAAAATATTCAAGCACACTTGTGTCACTTACAATTATTATGTAAAAGCGCATTGTAACCATATCCCAACACAGTTGAAGTTTGCCTTCACACTGACGGGTCCTGTGGTTAACCTACTACCACTCAAAACAGTCAACTATGCATTTCATTCTTATAAACAATAACAACTGTGTGATCATGAAGTGGAACGACAACCAACAAGGTGTACTAGGAAAACAGTAATCTGGCGTATACACAACTGGCAGTTTTTTACAAAAAAAATAAAATAAAAAAAAATTCACACTTACTGTACAAATAAAGTATGGTTGAAAGAGACTTTACACAGAAAAACCGACCAATCTGCATGAATATTTTCTCCTGTGATTTTCTCACAGATCA
>JACVVK020000331.1:630000-652500 GCA_018292915.2 Batillaria attramentaria | reverse complement strand
AGTAAAAAAAAACACGTGACATTTTCAGCTGAAAATGGATGGAGAATTCGAGTTGATGAGCCGTGGGCGACGTGTGGCGGAACCTTCGATCGAAGAGTCCCGTCACGAATGAGTTAAGCCCTGACAAATACAGCCACAGACACGTTTGTACCGAGCTGATCAAGGCCAAAAGCACGCAGTAGCTGCTGAGAGTGTTGCGTCCATAATCGAACTGATAGTGCACTGCGTTTGAGCAGCCAGCAAGGGAAAAATGGCAGACATCATTTACGGATAGGCAAGTTTTTTCTTATTTGCATGGCGATCATTTAGAGCTTTACTTATCTCTTAAAGGTCTGCAATCTCAGCAAAAAGTCGCAAACACTGTGTTTTTTAAAACTGCGACTCCTTCGACTGTGCATAATCCAGGCAACTCTGTCACAGTGGCAGACTGAGCTGTGAAATCAGGCTGCCCTTGGATTTTATAGGGGCTTCAGGGACGCTGAAAACTCTGTAACTGTGAGTGAGTTGACTATGCATTTTGTGGCTTTTTCTTGTGATTGCAGACCTTTAAGGCAGGTCTGACTGAGCATACAGCAGAGTCGCAAGCACAACTGTGCCAAAACAAAACACTGACCTAGTTGCTGGGTTTCAAAGTGATGCTTGACGTGGTAGCGCTTCAAGCTGGCGAAGTAGAAAGGAATCGGTGACCCGTGGTGAATGTAATAGTGGGTGAGGTCGTATGCCATGTAGCCAATCAGAGTCCCCGCAAACAATGCTTGCGCCACTGGTGGTGGCGATATGAGGGAGTAGGCGCTGTAAATCGCCGTTGCAAAAATCGAAGCGGGCACTGTTGGGAAGACCAATCTCATGCGATCCATAGGAGACTGAAACAGAAGAAGCACGGCTGAAGTCAAAATACACTTATGTCTCGATTGAAAATACAAGCAATGAATTTTTTTTTTATTTTTTTTTTTGCTGCCCCAACTCTTTGCCAGCTTCAGTGGTGTTCCTCCCAGGTCATGGGTGGAATCTACGGAGGGCTTGAAAGCTGGGGCAATCTTTTTATTATGATGATGGTAAGATGATGCTATGGAGGTCCCTGTGGTTTGGGACTGCGGGACAGGGCCGCATTCAACGCTGCCTGTCATAAATATCCCCGCATTAACCAGGCCCAGGAACTACGGTACCTGCGGTGCCGGCCGTGTAATCATCCACATCGTAAGACGTATCATACCAAGGGAAGCACCCCCCAAAGTTGCACCTGTGAAGTGGGTGAATCTTGGCTGTGTGGCAACAGCTTCCCCGTTGGACCCATAGCACACCTGCACTGGGTAGGAGCAACCTAGGTAAGAAAATCCCGCTTGCCTTGGTTAGGAATTGAACCCGGGTCTCCAGGTCCATGGTCCAAAGTGCTAACCACTACACTGCGAGGGCCAGTCGAAATTGTGCTTTTTTACTTTCTCTCAACAGTGAATGTATGACTCTGTCCTTCTTTCACTGGAGCACATCATAATTTTTGTAACAACTAAAGAGAAAATCATAGGGGTAGGCAGGTCTGCATAAGCTGCCGTGCTACTACATGGCGACCCTTACCTTATGGTGCTGACCGTGCAGAATGAAGTGAAGCAAGACAAGAATGGGCCAGTTGTGTGGTGGTGACATGTGGAAAAAGCCATCGGTGAATGGTGTACTCGCAGAACGTCCACAACAGTATACCAAAGCCAACAAGGGGAAGGAGCCACAATGACGTCACCGTGAATTCTGAAAGTGTTCACAAATCAAAATACATTAGAGTAAATTAGATTCTGGTCTGGACACAAATGTGTGTCTGGACTAGATCAAGACCTTTCGTTCCTTAAACTTTGTTGTAGGCTGCTGGATGTGAGAATCAGGCAACACTAACGGTTCTTCAACAGTTCTTCTGCAAGGGAGAACACTCTCCCTAAATGCCCCATTGGACAGATCTGGGAATTTCAACATTTCCTGCTTGGAGAGACGACAAATGCACTGACGATGGCTGGACATTACTTATTTAGTATGAACTGTGTTAAAGAAACCAGTGCTTTATATAGGGAGAATTCTATTTTAGAACAGTTGCACCTCTGACTCTGGCCGTCTGCCCAAAATAACCTATCCTACAGACTAGTTGGGCTCCAAATGAAACACACTGATGTTTGATGACCGTTCAAATGAGGAAAACATTTAACCATCTGTATATATATATATATATATATATATATGACATTCGCCATTTTTGTCGACTGTTGAGGGCGACAATGTCACCTGCTGCTGCGTTATGGCTCAAGTCACAAGCCTGTCTGTCGGTCCATGTATTTGTGCATGTGTTTAGTGGCGTGGTGTCAGACAACACCCAAACAACTCCAAACGATCTTTGAACCTAAAATAATAATAATAATGAATATTGTACTGGCGCTTTACCCAGTTTCATGAATCGGCTCAAAGCGCTGTGAACTAAACCCAGCACACATGCTCACGTGAATCACACACATTCTCTCACACACAGGACATAAACACATTACAATGGCTTTTTCCATACCATATCGAGTCACATCCATGTGCAGACTCGTTTACGGTGCCTGTCTCGCCTTCGTGTACACATGCACGCACAAATATCAAGTGTGCATGCTAAAAATCCCACATTCATCTTTCGAAGAAGAGTAGGCTGTGGCCGGTGGCGTGGTAAAACAGAAACACTGTCGCACGCACCAGAGTGAATAGCAGGGTGGAGGTTTGCGCATAAAGTAGCGCCAAGCGGCAGCAGGCTTTCACTGCTTCATCCTCCAGCCCTGCGGCGCCGTGAGCATCTCAGTAGAGATGGATACGTGCGCCGAGGAGAAGTCTACCATACCATACCATACCATACCATACAATCAAGTGGTGCGAAGGGTTAGCTCAGCTATTTAAATTTCAGAATTTAGAATTGCATTTTTTTTTTTTTAAATTTGGTGGGCTGAACATTTCCAAAGCAGAAAAGGTAACAATGGGGCCTTAAGCATGTAAGCCGACCCCTGATGGGCATTAGCGAACTAACCTGTGCCAAACAAGTTCCAGCCGACAGACTGTGTGGACATGGTGGCATGAGCACTGTAAAGCAGGAAGATGGTCACCGGAACCCAGACGATGGGCACCATCCACCACGGACATTTGGAGAAGAATTCGACAAAATCTGAATGGAAGAGTCGGAGGGAGGTGTCGACGGGCTGATGGACCCAGGTGAAGTAGTTTTCCCCTAGCTTGGTCACCTGACCCAGGATTGGCTTGTTCCAGTCGACGAGGTCATCCTCCTGCAAAGTAAAGATGATGGCAAGCACTGAAACATGTCTACGTCAATACATATATAGGTTAGGATGAAGGAAAACAGTTGTTTCCTGTTTCTCAATCCCGGTTAATCCCATTCTAGTGTGCTATCCCCAGACTTTTTTCGGATTGTGCAGAAGAAAAGGGGGGAGTAAAAAAGCAGCCACCACAGGGACTCCATTTGTCATGTAGTTACCATGTACCATGTACTTCCCTAGCCACTGTCTAATCTGGTCAATGTTTGGACAGGGTGCGCGCACATGCATGCATGCGTGCGTGCGTGCGTGTGTGTGTGTGTGTGTGTGTGGGGGGGGGGGGGGGGGTGAAAGGACTGGTAAAAGAAATGCACTTCATGCTGACCTACCTATACCTAACATTTTTAAATGTTAATGTTTTGCATTTTTTGATGGAAATCACCCCCCATCCCACCCAACCCTTCCCCCTTTTTTAAGGGGGGGGGGGGGGGAGGGGCTGTTTTATTCGTGTTCTTGTGTTAAGGGAGTGGACAAGAAGGTGGAGGGATGATGAATTTACCTGCATATTGTGGAACTGGTGGACGGAGCTTGTGCTGGAATCTCCATTCTGCAAAACCAAGAGAGAAAAAAATTTATTAAATGGTGTGTAACACGGAAACCTCAAGCTTAAGAACAAGGTAGAAGGGGGGGGGTGGGGGGGGGGGTAGGGGGGGTAGGGGGGACCACAAAACAGGAAGACTAATGAGCCTAAGGAATGAACAAATCACATCAGTGGTGACAATTTCCCAGAAACCAGGAAAAAAGTAACTGTTACCACACCCATTCTTTAGCAGACACAAGGATATATATACCCTCCACTCCCACCCCCACCCCCCTCTCTTAACCAAGCAGTGTTTCCCAGTGTAGCAGTGTGTGTGTGTGTGTGTGTGTGTGTGTGTGTGTGTGTGTGTGTGTGTGTGTGTGTGTGTGTGTGTGTGCGTGTGTGCGTGTGTGTGTGACAAAGCGTAAACAGCAGCAGGTGCAGCACGTGAACTGTAGTTCTACATTCAATAAAGTGCCCAGACATAAGCTATAACAATAGCAAGTGATGGTAGTAACTACTTTTGCAGCCTAGAAGTAGAACTACGGAGAAATGAAATGAAACTTTATTTTTCAAAGATAAAGAGAGGTCTGCTAAAGTTCCTGCATTGCCAATGGGAGAGGGGCGGGCTGAGCGTAGTTGGGTTAGCTGATGGTGGGGGGGGGGGGGTGTTGAGGGGCGGAGAGGGGCTGCTAGAAGCTAGAAGTGTAATTTCCTGGCTCACAGGTGCAGGTTAAAAAAAAAAAAAAAAAAGGACAAAAACACAGGCAACGTTTGTGCATAACAATAGTAACATTCTCTCAAACAATGTTGAGAAACACATCCTCTTGATCTCCTGTATGCACTGCATTGCATAACGTTTGTTCAATTTATCTATAGCACAGCCATATTTGTTTGTCATCGGTTTTCCTGTCCTTTTCCACCCAGTACAGGTGATATGGTTGTCTGAAGGTTCAACATCTTTTTCCACCACATATATGGGTGACACTAAAGATTATGTAAAGAAATGCGCCCTACAAATACCATTTATTATTATTATTATAATTATTATTAAGATGGGGCAATGAGACAGAGAGAAAAAAACAAAAAAAAAACCAGCACAAAATTCTGGTCTCAGCTAGTCTTTGTACTCTTTGTCTTTGACCTGAGCACTGAAAATCCAATGCGCTCTCCTGACTCCCCTACATATCAAAAGCAACAGGGAAAAAGCCAACACCAAAAACAAATCTAAAATATCACTGGCGAAATATTGTACATCTTGGTGTCAGAAAGTGCGATACAAAGTGAGTGTCAGTCACCGCGAAAATTGTGCACTCCAGACAAGAAATGCCCTTCAAACGACTGACACATAAAACACATTGGCGGCATTGTAAATGTTTTTATTCTTATCTTGGTCAAGGGCAGACAAGTCACATGTGCCACAGATGCCCTCTAAGCTAAAAATAGAGTAAACACACACACACACACACACACACACACACACACACACACACACACACACAGATATATGGCCAAGAGTCAGATTTAGTCACTAACTACTGTGACATCAACTTCCAAAATTAATCTCAAAATTTGAACTTTTTAGTCCATGGGCATATATAATGCATGTTAAACAGAGGGGGGAATTTCATCTACGAAGCTCTATGGCTGACAGATCACATCCAACCGCCTCCAACAGATGTCTGATTTGGTCTGTCCCTGGTCGTTAAGTGATTCATCTGTTCATCACTGCATTATCATCAAAATGCGTCACCCTGTGCCATCTGGCTCACTGTGACTATAACGGCATAAAAGGCATAAAAGGCATACAGACGTGTCACATCCAGACATATAACAGGTACCCATGGTGCACCTGTTGCCAGATGAATATTGACATTTCAATGTTGACCTGCCAGCATCCACACACGTTTCTGTTCTGTCCTGTCTTGCCTGTAGTGCGTCAACTGTCACCAATGTTACAAGAGCACAACGTCTTTATAAAATCCCCCAAAATTAACCTTCCACATCCAGTTTCTTCTCCGTAAAGCTGCTATTGTTAACATTACTACCGGCCCCCGTAGTGTAGTGGTTAACACTTCGGACCATGGACCGGGAGACCCGGGTTCGAGTCCCAGCCGAGGCAAGCAGGATTTTTCCTACCTAGGTCGGCTCCTACCCAGAGCGGGTGTGCTATGGGCCCAATGGGGAGGCTGTTGCCACACAGCCGAGATTCACCCACTTCACGGGTGCGACTTTGGGGGTGCTTCCCTTAGTATGACATGTCTTATAATGTGGATGATTACACGGCCGGCACCGCAGGTGCCGTAGTTCCCGGGCCTGGTTAATGCCGGGATATTTATGACAGGAAGCGTGGAATGCCGCCCTGTCCCGCAGTCCCAAACCACAGGGACCTCCATAGCATCACCTTACCATCAGCCTCATCTCCATCATCATGCATAATAAAAATTGCCCCAGCTTCCAAGCCCTCCGTGGATTCCACCCATGACCTGGGAGGAACACCACTGGAACTGGCAAAGAGTTGAGGCAGCCAATAAAAAAGAAAAAAGAAAGAAGAAGAAGAAGAAGAAAAACATTACTAAGTCAAACTGAGAGAGACATCCGGCCAGATTCACCACAATGGTTTCCGATGCTGTACTGTGACCCGAGCGACTGATTCTGATGTACAGATTAAGCATATATATATTGATGAGAAGTTGTCCACATGGTGTTGTGGGTGGGTGTTTGGGTGTTTTAACGTCCTTTTCCACCACATAGGGTGATATCATTATCATGTTTTTTGTTTGTTTGTTGTTGTTCTTGTTGTTGTTTTGGTTTGGGTTTTTTTTTTTTTAGGGGGTTGTTGTTGTTGTTGTTGTTGTTGTTGTAATTTGGTTGTTTGGATTTGGTTTTGTTTTTGTTTTTTACCGGAGGGGGGGGGGGGGGGCTCGTGCAAAGTGTAAACAACATTGTATTGCATTAAGAGCTGTACTAACCATCAAGATAGAGTATTTCAAGCCTACAGGCACACTCATGAGCGAAACTGTTCCAAAACATAAGATGGCTCAGCAAAGATGGAGTCAGTCCGTTTAATGTCCAGGCGGGGCAACTTTCACGCCTGGTGAGAGAGAGAGGGTGGGTGGGTGGGGGTTTGAGGGTTTAACGTCCTTTTCCACCACATAGGGTGATATCAAAGACGGGGCAACGATGAAAAAGCCAGCACAAATATTTGGTCCCAGCCGGGATCGAACTCACGACCCGAGCATTAGAAGTCCAACGCTCTACCACTCGATCACCCCGGCTCCCCCTACATGGTCTTGTACACATGCCATACGTATTGAGACTTCATAATATTGTGTATACTGATGCAATCTTTCCTCTCCGAACCCAAACTTTACAAGCAAACCATACGAACGCTATCTCCTCTTCTTCGCTTCGCGTCAGTGGAAAATCCAGTAATCTGGCAAACATTCCACAGTGTGCACGTGCGGGTGAGCAAGGCTCAAACTTAGGATTAAACGCCATTTGGTTGTATTTATAGTTAAAACTGGGGAAGGCAGTGGAGTTAAGGGGTCCAAGGCTAAAAACGTTACGAGTATAGCTATAGGCTAAAACCAAGTTCAAGTTCTTATTCTTTAGCTTCCAGTCAAAGGAAAACGGAAGGAAAAAAAATTGGCGGAACGAGGTAAGCGGTTCTTGACTTCCCAGCTGTTATCTCCACCTCGAGAAATGTCGTTTACGGTTTCTACATTCCTCATCGGCTATTTATAGAGAGACTAGTGCATCCTTTTCTTTTCATTAGTTCTGTTCCGTTTTCTTCAAGCACCGCAGACTGTCTTTTTGCCACAAGAAAAAGCTGAACTGGAAACATGACACAGAGATTACAACTCTCACACTGACTGAGACCATAAATGACACATCACAGCACTACCCCCCACTACACACACACTCTCTCTCTCTCTCTCTCTCTCTCTCTCACACACACACACACACACACACACACACACACACACACACACACACACACTCTCTCTCTCTCTCTCTCTCTCTCTCTCTCTCACACACACACACACACACACACACACACACACACACACACACACTCTCTCTCTCTCTCTCACACACACACACACACACACACACGCGGCTACTGATAATACAAAATAAAAGTCAGATTAACAACGACACAAATAAGTGACATACAACTCTCAGTTACATCACAGTGTTACAAGTACAAAGTAAGACACGGCCCAAAGGAAAAGGTCAGCAGAAAATGTTTCTGGGAACCTTTTGGAAAGTAAAGACCAAAGTCCCTACAATCTGGTGTTCAATGTTAAAAGGGGAGCCGGGGTGGTCGAATGGTAGAGCGTTGGACTCCTAATGCTCGGGTCGTGAGTTCGATCCCGGCTGGGGCCAAATATTTGTGCTGGCTTTTTCATCGTTGCCCCGTCTTTGATATCACCCTATGTGGTGGAAAAGGACGTTAAACCCCCAAACACCCCCCCCCCTCAATGTTAAAGGACTGCTTAGACTTTTCTCTTCCTTGAGATTTTCTCTCCGTGAAAACAATCTTTTGTTCAGCGGCAAAGCGATGGTACGCGAGAATCGGATGGTCAGTCAGCGAAACAATTCTGGCCTTTTATCACAAATACTACAGCGGCGTGATTGTAGACACGAAATACCGTTTATTGGCCATGATTGACAGTAAATGCCGACTGATTACTAGCAATTGCGGACAGTGAATGCTGATTACTACTTGCATAGCAAAGACCGGTCTGAGCTTTCCCTCCCGCTTTGCTGACACCAGCAATAAATAATTTATTGTTGCTACACACACACGTCAGCGTCAATTAACGTCATGAAAACGCGCGGTCCCATGTGTTAGAAGCTGTAACTGGTCAAATACCAAACAGCGGGCAACAAGAGCCCTGGGCCCGTATGTAATAGTCGAGGTTAGGGCTTTTAGCCCCGGGTTAGAGTCTAACCTCGAACTAAACTAGCTCTAGGGTTAATTTTTCTGTTTTTTTGTTTTGTTTTGTTTTACATCAGGAAGCGGGTCCTTTCCAGCAAGATGCCTAAGCCGTTATAGAAGGATTTTTTCTTCCCTTCTTCGCTTCCTTTCTTAATTTAATTTTGCTTTTGGGTTTCTTTTGTCCTAGTCTGGGTTCGGCCCGTAGCCGTGGGTTAAATGAACCTCGAGTTTAACATACGGGCCCTGGGGCCTGATGCATGGAGAAAGACTAAGGCGTCCGTCCGTGACTACGTTGACTAAGCTGAGACTAAAAGATAAACATAATAACCCACATTATATGTATATATGTGTAAACACTAGGAATTTGTTTTGGTTTAAAAACCTCGAGTTTTACATGCAGGCCCTGGACCTGGTATACAGATGCGCACACAGAACTAGATCATACATATGTGTGTACTACGTGGATGCGCCTCCCGACACGACCAAATACCATCCACCCTCCCGCAGTAAACAGAGCGCGGCAGGTGTGTCGGCTGGAATGCGAAAGGTATGGCAGTACCTCGGTACTGCAGAAGTGGATCACGCCCAGCGGTATCAATATCACAACACAAATGCTCTACGACTGAAGTAGGGTGGGTGCGCGGTTGAGAAACGACACACACCTAGGTGTTTTTGTTTTTACTTGTAACGTGATAAAGTCATACCGTGTGTACGTACCTGGTAGGTACATTACTGTGGTGTGTTAGTATAATTATCAAAAGTGTCAAGGTTTGAGAGAAAACTACATTTTTTGGTGATTTTTTTTTTTGTTTTTTTTGTTTTTTTGGTCTCTAACGTAGCAGTCTTCTGCGGCATGTGGTTATATAAACAAAAATTCTTGGTCGATCCTCTGTGTGTGTGTGTGTGTGTGTGTGTGTGTGTGTGTGTGTGTGTGTGTGTGTGTGTGTGTGTGTGTGTGTGTGTGTGTGTGTGACAGAGAGAGAGAGAGAGAGAGACAGATAGATAGACACAGAGAGAGAGAGAGAGAGAGAGATGCCAACACAATAAACACCAGAAGAAGGGGGCGAGAAAGTAAAATTAGAAAAGGAAGTAAGACATATATTATCTCAGTAAACATGATTGATCCGCCTTCAGTTTTTGGTAAGCTGTTCCTTCTCTCTCTCTCTCTCTCTCACACACACACACACACACACACACACACCATACATACAACACACACACACACACACACACACACACACACA
The DNA here is from genome assembly GCA_018292915.2 of Batillaria attramentaria. Lineage (NCBI taxonomy): Eukaryota > Metazoa > Mollusca > Gastropoda > Batillariidae > Batillaria > Batillaria attramentaria. The sequence continues at coordinate 642,456 of JACVVK020000331.1, read as the reverse complement.
CACACACACACTGCAAAGTCATCTGTCACGACAGACGAACTGCTAGCAAACCGCCTGACATTTCACATACCGCATAAGCACAGGGGCTCCCTAGAGAAATGTTTCCATTGTGCACACTCGACACTCGAGCCTGATGTTGGGAGAGAAGCAGCACATCAATAACATCCTCTTGTGGTTTTTCATCAGCACGTCTCCCTCAGAAACCCATAAAAATACCATATAATCCTGTTCCTTGTCCGTTTATTTGTGGCTGAACAGTTGAGCGTGTGTGTGTGTGTGTGTGGGGGGGGGGGGGGTCGGGGTCTAGGACAAACAGGGACTCGTTTGCTAAATGCCACGATGTTTTCATATTGTTATTACTATCAGCGATTTCTTAAAACACGTCATGTAGTTCCCGCAAGGCTAATCTCTCTCACACACACACACACACACACACACACACACACACACACACACACACACACACACACTTTGATACAAGTTTTGTGTATTATGACAGGGTCCGTGTAAGTGAAAGGCAGCCTCAGTCTAAGAAAAGATCAATACAAGCAAAGATAAGCAGAGTCAAAGATCACACTGTCTTTGGTCTAAGACACCTGGGAGTGAGGGGACCCCGGTGTGCCTTCAACGCGTCTTTGTTCTTTAATGAATACCCAGAAATCAATCCTAATTCAAAGTTCAGAATACTAGAAATCGTCGGCCACACGGAAACAAAAATGGGAAAGTCGATTTTCTTCACTTTTGAAGAGAGGAAGGAAAGAAAAACTGATTTATTTGAGTGTTTATAACCACATCGAGAAGAGATTTTAGTGGACGATTCACAATCATTTCTTCTCTTCGGTGTGAGAGTTTAGTTATCATACTACTATATTTATAACAGGAAGCGTGGAATGCGGCCCTGTCCCGCAGTCCCAAACCACATGGACCTCCATGACATCATCTTACTCTCATCCTCATCGTCATGCATTTGAAAATATGACCAATTTCAGCGACTTCCACAATTTCTTTTCTTACAGCGCCATCCAAAATCCCGACTTACGCAATTATTTTCAGGTTGCATTACGCAACTTTGTCAAAAACAGATAAGCGTCGTCGATTTCCGCAGTTTGGCAACCGCCACTTGTGCAGTTTTGTCAAAAACAAACACAAAACAAAATTACCGAAAATCTCCTTCGATTTCGGCAGTTTTCAGCTGTAGGTCAAGCCTTATTTTTTTCTTCTTCTTCTCAAAACACGTTTAACTCCCAAACGCCCACCCCATCCACTAACTGAAATAATGTGCACAGGGGGTGTGGCAACCTGCTCGTTAATGGACGGCTACACGTATACATGTATATATATATATATATATATATATATATATATATATATATATATATATGTGCAGTCTTCTCAGTTATAGACTCATATCAAAAATCTACCTCAGACCTGAGGTAGCCTGCGCACTGTCCCTACCCCGTACTGTGCACCAGAGAGCACGTGATCTTTCGGCTTAGTCCCAAGGGTGTTCTGTGTTGTACTTGACCGAACACGACACAACTCTCCCGTGCTCATAGTACCTGTACATGACTAATGAGTTGAATCAAGATCACAAGCCGGGCGTGTGTCTGTTGGTATTCACGCATTGTGCTACGTCACGTTCTATGTAAATATCGCCAGACTAACCTCAGGCGGTTTGACACCACGGATATCATCATCACCACATCTGTCCCTTCGGTGCGTGGGGTAAATAGGTTACAAAAGGAAATCGCAAGAGGGAAAACACCGTTAACTGGCAAGAGGAAGCGTTATCGACAGGTCATCACGATCCGTGGGACGCGTCATAAGGATGTCACGACTCCTCTCTCTCGCGGCCGGTACAGGCACGTGATAATCGCTAACGCCCCAGAAACCATCCCGTGTGTTTTGCAATTTTTGTTAACACCGCTATTGGCCACACCCGCTTCTGGAGACACTCCAAGGATAGCGCTGATCAGGACACTCAACTGAGCGGTGAAGCCAAACATTCAAGCATCTCGGATCTTGGGATGGTTTTGAAGGCACTGTCATTGTCATTGTCTCCGGCCTACAATGCCCGCGTCCAAACTGGCACAAACCGACGCAAAAAGGAAAATTATTTTACAGATCTTGCTTTTGCTTCTTCAGCAGCAAACAATCGTCTCTGAATCGACGTACCGCATTAGCTGACAATACTGGCCTAAGATTACTTCTAGACTGCCTCCTCCTAATGAAGGCAAAAATAACAACAATCGATTGCACACTCTTCCCCTGTCAGTGGCCAAAAAGAGAATGTTCCAGAAACAAACGGATGGGGAAAGTACCAGCCTACAATAAACGTTCGAAATGTAATTACTAGGCTATCAAACTGTATCCCTGTAGAAGCGAGTGAGTGAGTGAGTTTCTGAGGCTTAACGCCGCGCAAGCCACACAGACTAATTCGCGGCAAAGTGTGTCTGCACTACGTGAAAAAAAAAATTACAAAAATGTAACGTTAGGCAACTGATGCAAACTGATCTACGGGGCAATATAAACCTAGGGCATGCAGGAGACGCTGCACCTTCATGCTAATTTCTCGAACTCCCGATTACAAAAAAAGCGTAGAAAACAAATAACAATTACAACTAGGTAAAACAAAGTTAAGCGCATACAAAGCAAATATTGCAACTTATCATCTCCTAGGCGCAATAAACCAGTTCGCAGCATATGCCCAACATCACTTATTCCTATAAACCACTGGTAGTGCAGACGTGAGTGAGGGTTAAAAAAAGAAATATCTAGATGAAAGGGCCGAACTCAGAAATCAGCTGAGAGATGAGAGGAAGGACAGAGCGGCTAAATTCGGGAGGTTTTAAAGAGAAAGGGACAGGCGAATGAGCTGGTGAGGGATAGACAGAGAGGTAGGAAGGAAAATTCCTTAGTTGCCAATGAAGACAACATGTCTGGTATCCCCGTAGAAGCATTCTGTACCGCAGAGACACTTTATTCCTTTTAACCCCTTCTTAGGCGTGGGGAAAACAAACAACAGCAATGTATTGAAAATACAAGGGGATTGGTGGGTGTTTGGGGGTTTAACGTTCTTCTCCACCACATAGGGGGATATCAAAGACAGGGCAACAATGAAAAAGCCAGCACAAATATTTGGCCCCAGCCGGGATACGAACTCACGACCCGAGCATTAGAAGTCCAACTCCACCATTCGACCACCCCGGCTCCCCTATTGAAAGTAAACTCAAGTATAGCAGTTCCTGTAAACCATACTGTGGCATTTTTAACACCAGAGACGATTTCTTTGAATTTAAAAAAAAAAATGACTGATAACACCAAAGAGGATATAGCCGTCGATAACGCGCGCCGCAATTCCCTGTTTGCCAAGATCTGTGCAGCAACAAGCCCCGGATAATAAACCACCACCCAAGCCTATTTTGCGATAGGAAATAAACGCTGCAAATTTATAGAGGCATTTAACCCTCGTGACAGCCAGCCCGGGTATGGGGCGTGCATTATGTCACGTAGTCCCACTTCCAAACGGCGACATAGCACTTCCATCAATTTCAGACAGACTCAACACCGGGCTGCGAGCTATGCAGAGTGTCAGCTATGCAATGCAGGGTGTGGTGGCTTGTAACGATTGGTCAAACGCTGGCTGCCGGGTACGGAGGTGATAATCCATTGTGTGCCTGCTGTAAATGCGATAATCAGAGTTTGCCGGTGTTAATTATTAATGTCAATTATTCGTATTCGTTGATGGCGCGCTACGCTGACCGACGACTAAAAAGCTGTTACCGGTGTTTGTTTGCTTGCTTGTTTGTGTTTCCTATTTAAAGCCTCTTTGTTCGCTACGCTGATCAGATGAAACACTGCCGCTCTCGAATCTCTCAGGTTATGTGCCAGACAGCAGGATGCTTCATTTGACCGTCCCGACCGTTTTCGTGACTTCGTGGCTTCTAATTTTGGAGAGACACGCTTTTCTTTTCCAGTCCATTCTTGAACAAAATGGGACTCGATAAATCTAATGAAAATAGCCAACAATCAGCGCCGTCTGGCTGGTCCTCAGTCCGCAACCAAATAACGTCGTCTGCTCAGTGCACTGTACACTTTTAGAACTTAGAAAATAGAATAGGAACAAAGGCGTCGCTAAAGCCGAAAACATGCGGTCAGTCAGGTCAATTTGAAAGCAGGGGAAGTAAGTAAAGCTGAGAGCGCTCCCTAGATCTAGGAGGTGTGCGCTTTGTATGCCACTGGACAAGTCCGCCTTGCCCTATATTGGCTACAAGCCACAATGAGGGGGGGGGGGGGGGGACCTACCATCCTACCGCTGAAACGTCTAACAGATCTACGGGTATCTCACCATTCATAGGGCCCCCATTCCCCTCCCACCGGGAGGAAAATGGTCGGTACAACCCAGGCCATATGAATTGGTGATTTTAGCCGCTAACGTACGACCATGGTTTCGGGTCAATAGGACCCTCATCAGGTGAGCATGCGGCGATACCCACGAGGGATGCAGCGTCCAACCAGCACTATATATATACGCCGGCCAGCGCAACGGTTTCAGGTGTTATATTGTGACTCAAGTGACTGATTCTGAAGCACGGATTAACTCATTCTACTCGAGCAACAACTGTAGTCGTAACAGTATGTGTCCATTTTACCTTCCTTTCCAACACGTCTGGTGTTAGGTTTCCTTTGTAACCCGCTAAAGGTGATGTCAAAGTAAAGTCAAACATGTAAGCAACACGTCCTATAATTTTATAAAATACACGATCATTTGGCCCACATGCTGCACGTGCAAGTTCACCACGTGATCCAGCCACACGGTGCAAGACATGCGGGTAGCGTCAGTGTAGAATGTGTTAAAGGTCTGCAATCTTAGCAAAAAGCCGCAAACATTGCGGTTTTTTTTTAAAATTTAAACTGCGACTCCTTCGACTGTGCATAATCCAAGCAACTCTGTCACAGTTGCAGTGTTTTCAGCGCTTCGGGGGCCCTTATAAAACCAGAGCACGAGTTTGCCGTGACATTATTTGGCTTTTGGTCAGTGAGCGAGACACATCGCTACAGTGTCTAGCGGATGTTGAGTGCTGCACAATCTTTCCTGCTCAGTGTCAAAACGCCAACTGAGCTGTGAAATCAGGCTGCCCTTGGCTTTTGTTGGGGTTTCAGGGACGCTGAAAACTCTTCAAATGTGACTAAGTTGACTGTGCTTGCACGGTCGACTCTTAAAAAAATTCACACTTCGGAAAGCTTTTTGCTGGGAGCTTAGATCTTTAAGCACTCTCGATGAAATGCTTTCCACGGCGTTTTTGTATGCTTGACAAACTTACTGAGACCTCAAACTTGTATGTAGTCTGCTTAACACACAAAGCGCCCGGGGTTTCGCTATTAATGTATGCTTTATCCTGGGGTGCTATTCATAGGGCATCGAGCACCGCCACTGCAGAACGCCCGGGTATAATTATTTATTATTAGAATAATCACGGGTTGAGATTTCTCCCAACACTGTTCTGTTGTATGTCGCCTGTAGGGATTGATCTTTCTACCTACCTGTGGCATTTAACAGTCAGTCTCGATGAACAGTAAGTAAGGCCATGACGGCCCGGCGTGCAAACTATGCAATCACCAAACGTCCATGTGGCGGCAGGGACGGGGAAGGGGAGGCAGGGACGGGGAAGGGGAGAGGGGGGGGGGGGGGGTTGACGCCCTTTTTTCCATCACATACGGGAAACAATGAAAAAGCCAGCACAAATATTTGACCCCAGCCGGGATACGAACTCACGACCTAAGCATTAGAAGACCAACGCTCTACCATTTGGCAGAGACGGTCGGTGGTCTAGTGGTCAAGACTTTGTCACCAGCGTGAGAGTTCAGGTTAGAGCCCCACTCGGGGCAAAGAATTTTTTGTCTCGTATGTTGCGCCGTTCATTCGGGCCGACCGTCGGGGGTTCACTCCAGGTACTCCGGCTTCCTCCCCCCCTCTGCTTTGGAAATGTTCAGCACACAAAAATCGAAAATAAATGCAATTCTAACATTCCGAAATTTAAACTGCTGAGCTGACCCTTCGCAACATATGTTCATGTCCAGTGTCTGAGAGAATGCGTGTGATTCACGTGAGCGTGCGTGCTGGGTTTACTTTGGGGCGCTTTGATCAAATTAAGTATTTGGGATAAAACGCCAAAATTGATGCAATTATTATTTTTATTATTAAACGTAAAGAAGAAACCAACTACAAATTTCTTCTTCTGTGGGGAAAGAACTTTCATCAGATTAACAATTTAAGCATACCGATACTCTCCCGTCCTATGGGCATAAACAATCAAGTGATTTCTAACCAGCTGCACGAGCAATTTCCTCGTCTTATCTTCCGCTGCGGTTTCCGGCCTCTGGGTAGTTGGCAGTGCAACAGCAAGATTGTCTGGCCAATCAAAACAGTCGTACCAAGATGAAATGAAAATAATACTGATGATTATCTTCCTCTAGGTCGATAAATTTTATGCCCGTTTCTCCGGCCAAATACCACACACAGAGAAGGACAGCCGACTGCGCTAACCAGCGACGCTATCACTCAGTCTGTGTGTGTGTGTGTGTGTGTGTGTGTGTGTGTGTGTGTGTGTGTGTGTGTGTGTGTGTGTGTGTGTGTGTTGTCTCTGCTCCGGCTGAGCCTATAGACAAGTGAAGTTCCTGTCTGACACCAAAGGCTTATGGCAGGAAAATGAAAAAACAAATACATAGCTATGGATATTAAGCAAAATAGATCATATCCAACGGCTGGAAATTGTCACGGTAACATTCTCTCTAAATCTCTCCAAACAAAAAAATAATAAGAATAATTATTCAGTTAAATTGCAGGGATGTGGTACCTCAATGAAGGCAATCGAGAAAAATGTATACATGTATCGCACGAGACGACAATAATATTAAATTAAACATGCAGTCAGCATACCCTCCAGTACCACAGATGTGCAGTTACCGTGTCAAAAGCGCTTTAGTTTGTGTGCTTGTGAAATGCCAGAATATGACAAGTAACTGACACTTGGCTTGACAAAAAAGGCAACGCTGAACCCCCCACCAAATCTGTGTCATATCTGAAAATCCTTTTTCCTAAATTCTCTGTTTATTTCTGGATTTCTACATGTAGCTTTTTTTTCTGAGATTAGACTACAAGCCACTAGAAATTTAAGAAAATAAGTAATAAAATGTGTCAGTCACAGTCAGTCTGAACCTCTTTTCTCTGTTTTCTATTGAAAATCTCTCTCTCTTGCCCCCCCCCTCTCTCTCCCTCAATTTTCTGTTTATATCTGGATTTCTACATGTGGCTTGTTGTGTCCCCCCCCCCCACACACACACACAGAGTCTTCTTTTTCTAGATCGTTATCCTAGATTAGCAAAGGACAGCTTGTAAGGCGGGTATCTTGTTACGTCAACAAGTACAAGTCCCTGACAAACAAGCCACAAAAACGTTTCAGCCAGTGAGCCTCTGAGGGGTTTGACTTTCAGTACTCCAGCACTGAAGCCGTGGCGGCCGCCAGTGACTCTTGAGTGGTACTGAAGTACTGAAGCGGTAACCTGTTCTTAGTCACGGGCTACTGGTCACGGTAAGCGACAGCAACGGGCTGAAAAAGTGTTTGAAGATTCAAAGGATTGTCCTCCCGTTCTGGGGGTGTGGCGGAGTGGCAAGAGTGAGCGATGAACGCGATCAAACAGCGGTACGCGGCAAATCAGTCGGTACATGCACTTCTGTCCCGAGCGACACCTTTTGAAAGGGCTGTCTGCTGAACTTGAGCGGACGTGTTCCGGGTACACGTACACCCGACAGCAGTGCTGGGCAAACGCCGAATGTTGCCCAATACTTGGGTTTAGCCAAGCCAATCCCACAGGTCTGTAAGTGTAACGCTTATCACTCAGGTACGACCTGTGAGTGAGCACGTATTATATAACATCTCGCGACCATGACAACAAAATAACAAGTAAAAGCTCAGTCCCCTTCTGTGCACACTTTATGGTGATGATTCTGACAAAACGATTGCACTGCACTGCCCGTCTTTACCAACAACTTCTTCACTAATAGAACTGTCAACAACAGAAAATGAGAAATAACCTGCCACAGGTGGTTGCCGGTCAAAGCAGAAACACCCAGATCCAGCCTCACACTGCACAGGCCCAGGCACTTCTAGCCTCAAGCTGCACTGTCCCAGGGCACTTTCAGTCTCACTGCATTGACTGGGGGCATTTCAAGCTGGGGGAGTACATCCCGCGTGCACTGCATTGGGGGACAATATATTTAACCCAGGGCACTTCTAGCCTCAAGCTGCACAGACCCAGTGCACTTCTCACCTCAAGCTGCATTGACTGGGGGGCATTTCAAGCTGGGGAGTACATCCTGCGTGCACTGCATTGGGAGACAATACAACCCAGGGCACTTCCGGCCTCACACTGCATAGACCCAGGCACTTCTAGCCCCAAGCTGTACTGTCCCAGGGCACTTTGCACCTCAAACTTCATTGACTGGGGGCATTTCAAGCTGTGTTAAAACCGGCTCCATCAGAGACCTAGGGAGAGAGAGAGGTGATGGGGGAGTCTGTGGCGAAACAGCAGAACTGGGCCACTTCATCAGAGGCAACTCCACAATCCAATGTCTCCCTCTCACACTTCCTCTGTTAAAGTGTTATTACTCTGAGACTGGGTCACTACTGTGAGCACTAGGGCTACTGTGAGATGTGTCTGTGAGACAGGCAGATTGATGTCAAATCAATACAGCAATCCTTGACCTGGTGTCTCAAATGTGCGGTACAGTCAATTTACCGCTGAGCCATGCACAGTACCTTTCCCTTGGGGGACCTCAAAATTGAAATACAACTGGATTTTCGCCCAGTAATTTTCACTAAATTGAAATAGCTCAGTGTGGGACACTCCACATCCCTTCCATACCCCCCCCCCCCCTACCCACTGCACCTTATTCACTCGCTCCCTCACACACACACACACACTTACAGTTACACATATATATCCACGTACAAACACACAACTGATGTTATGACTAATAAAGCTCAGAGATGTTACCAGTTTTACACCTTGCAGCATCATCACCACAGTCACCAAAATATTTATTTCCATTCAAAAGAATTACACGCAGCATTTGATGGAAGGGTTACCGCTAGTTGTCACCCTCTGAAACATGCAACTTAAGCATTAAAATGTTTTGGCTTTGAGAAATCCCCATACTCTTAGGCCAAATTTTTTATTATTTTTAATTGTGCTTATTGTAACACAATCCACCCTCCACCCGCCAACCCCCCCCCCCCCTCCCCAACCCACAAACTAGGATAAACACAAACACACCCTCCTTTTTTTCTCTATGGTTTTGCTTCTTGTAGTTTAGTGACATATAATTTTCTGTTTTCTGTGTCTCTGTAGTATTAACAACAGCAAGTTTGCAAACTGGCGAATTTCTGTCAAAACTTTTACCGTTGATAAATAATGAATTTCATCATCATCATCATCTTGTTTTTGTTTTTTTTAATACAGAAGGACCACTGGTTTGAAGGGAAGAAACAGATTCAATAAAAAGGAATGTGCTGCACCTCAAAGTTGTTCTTCTTCTACTGCATAATATATAATATAAAAAGAGGTCAAAGCAAACAGGAAGATCGAAATGTCTGTTCTTGGGTTTTTTTGTTTTTGTTTTTTCTCTCTCTCAAAACAGTTTAGGGTTTGCGCAGAAAATCCAGCTTGATCGAGTTACCATAAGCAAAGGCAATTTTGTCTTTTGGCCTTATGTTACGCAGTGAGATTTCTTTTCTTCTTAATTGGAAAAAAAAACAAAAAAAACAAAAAAACCCAGTACTTTGTACAGTGCCCAAGACAGTACGATCAATAATAAAAGATGCAGCAGCAGCAACTAGTTACTGATGAACTGCGGAAGACGTGAACTGTACCTATAGCAGAACCCAGTATCCGTTTCCTGTCAGCCTGCATCACTCACCTGCCGCAAAGAAAATGTCAGGAGCGAACCTCTTCTGCACGTGCGCACTTTCTACCAGCACACACCACAACGCTGCTCAACAGCAGGACGGGTAATATTAGGCAGTATCTACCCAGCAGTAGTATTGATATCAGTTTTCATACTGGTAGTTATTACCAGTCCATGGTCCGAGAGAAGAAAACTCATTACAACCTGCAGAGCATGTGAAAACTGATATCAATACTACTTCCCTACAAACAGAACACTGCAGTGTACAGCTCCTGGGAGGGCAGCAGCATACTCATTATGGAATCTGAGCCACTGAGCTTGTGGAGTTCCTGACTGAATTCAATGCTACACCATCATAAAGTATGGAAGACAGAACTCTATCTGACACATCACTTAAACGAAAAGAACGAAAAGAACCAGAGCTGGTTAAATACAAATTTATCTTCTTTTGAACAGAACTGGTAGTGCTCTGCATTATCGAAATAATGCACACATATATATACAATTATATATACAGTGTTATGTCTCTTTGCCATAAAACCTAACTTAAAGTTCTCACAGGGATACCAGAAAGCACTTACCGGTACTGGACAGATAACATCAATGCCACATTTTTTTTTTTTAAATTACTTTATTATCCCTTTCGGGAAATTCAGGTTCCTTTCCCCAGAGGAAGCACACCGCTGCGGTGCAGCTCCACCCAATATCCTTGGTTGGTTTTTTTTTTTTTTTTTTTTACAATTTTGCTGGGGGAGGAAAGCCGGATAACCCGGAGAGAAACCCCCAATGAGCAGCCTGGCAGCCAGGAAAAACCGGTATCGTATCACAAACTCGACCTGGGATCGAACCCATGTTTCAATCACCATGACATTGGTGACGGCCGTTCAGTAGCGCAGCGGCTAAATCCAACGCACTACCCATTAGACCACCGCTCACCCCAGACCACCGCTCATCCCAAACAGAGACCAGAAACACAACTCAGAGTTCTAACACTGCGACCAAAATTGGTGGCTGTACTTATGGGGACCCAAGAAACATTATGACCAAAACAGCAGAGTTTAACATTATCTTCCACCAAGTATCACCAAACAGAGGGACCAAAAAGCTCAGTTTACAAGACAGATCACATCATAAGCCCAAGCAAAGCCAGGTACACAAGTAATCTGTCTATATAAACATGTACTGTATACAAATGAACACAGGCATGAGAACACTTAATTATGGATCAATTACTTCAAGAGAATTGTACCCTGTGTCCTTATCCATCCCAAATATGGGTGAGTGTTAGGGAGATTAACGTCCTTTTCCACCGGGTATGGATGATGTGAAAGATGGAACGATGAGAAAAAGGCTAGTACGGCCCCAGCTGGGATGTGAACTCACGACCCAAGCACTGAGAGTCCAACACTCTTACCATTCGACTATCCCGGCTCCCCCGTCCCAAATACAAACCTAGGGGGAAAAAAATCGTATTTCATGCATGCATGTATTGTAAAGAGGGGAGCTGGACCACTGACAGTTTTACTCACACTGACTATTTCACTTTTTAGCATCACAATTAATTATCAAGAATCTTCAGATCGTTAGTGCCCAAGAAATCTCTCTACATCTGTGTGTGTGTGTGTGTGTGTGTGTGTGTGTGTGTGTGTGTGTGTACATATATGCATGTGTGTGTGTGTGTGTACATGTATTTGCATACATGTGTGTGTGTGTGTGTCAAAAATGTGCACATACCAGCAACCTTCAAGTTCAAGACAGTTGATAAGATGACTGAATATTCCCAAACCGCTACAGATGTATGATCTGCACATTTTGTGATGTACTACAAAATCAACAAAAGATTGCTAATGGAACATGTTCACCCCATCCAGAGTACATGTATTCCTGTACCAGTGACAGTCTTACTCTCAGTAAAACTGCCTGTGAATTGATCAGTGAAAGCGGTCAGGTATGTTTTATGTCCACAGTACAGCCATACTCTATTTTGATCAGGAGTGCAGTGGGGCGGAACCAAACCAGATCAGTGTGATCAATCAAGCAGGGTGTTCTTCGGCTACACGGGTGGTTACACTCAGTGGTTCGATGGTTTTGTAACGGGGAGCAAGACCGTGCTAAAAATAGCTCTGTGTCGAAACGCAGTTTCTGCCCGGTACCAAAGCGTGTACTGTGAGCGTGTGCTGACTCTAAGCACGGCTCACTAACGCATCTATTTACCACGGATAACGTGTTCTTCTGCCAAGAATACTCTTAACTACGTTTCCAGGTCACACCGCGTCTGTATCCAGGAAAGCAGGGGGTACCGGCAAGCGTTGCTCGGCAAACCCTCGGTTTCATAATAATGAGTGACTAGCCGCACGTACCAAACTCATAGCCTGATGTCGCACGTGCGTCTGTCATGAAATCGATAACAGCTTGTTCAGAAGGTTTGGGGGGGGGGGGGGGGGACCAACTACCGATTGACGCTACTCTATAGGTGCACGGTCGATATC
>JACVVK020000331.1:600000-625000 GCA_018292915.2 Batillaria attramentaria | reverse complement strand
GACAAGGACGAAGGGACGGGAACAGTACAAGAACACTTTAACACTGATACTACTTACGAGGGCCTGTCTGTCTGTCTGTCTGTCTGTCAGTCTCTCTTTCTCTCTCTCTCTGCCAGTGTGTGTGTGTGTGTGTGTGTGTGTGTGTGTGTGTGTGTGTGTGTGTTGAAAATGTATGAATGTGGTGACACCCGGTCATCGCGTGTGTGTATGGGTGTGTGTATGGGTGTGTCAGTGTCAGTGTGCGTGTGTGTCAGTGTGCGTGCGTGCGTGCGTGAGTGTGTGTGTGTGTGTGTGTGTGTGTGTGTGTGTGTGTGTGTGTGTGTGTGTGTGTGTAGGCGAAGTGCAGATAATGGTCCAGGTATGGTCCGTCCGTGTTCAGTCCATTTACTTCACTCTGTCCAAGTTAGGTTTTCATTTTGAATTTTTGTCTCACATGACACTGGCACAATGACTCATGATTGCGCAGCTCACAAACAGTAGGCTACCGCTGCGACACAAGAACACTTTTGTGTGTCTTCTTTTCGGTGTAAGACGTCCTGCACGTCAAACTACATAAAAACCGGACAGGGATGTACCAGTAGTGGGTCATAATTTGTTTCTCGTAACTTGAATCGTAATAACTGACCCCGGCGGCCCAGGACTGGAAATGAGGACAAATGAAGTGACATTGCACAACGCAAGGTGCCATAGTGTCGTAGGGAAATATTGACGCATGGTACGTATGCAGAACAACGAGTGATGTGGTAATACAGTATTCCGGCATATTCGTTGCTTCGCCTAAACGGGAAATTAATTCAGTTTCTTCACTTTTTGTGTGTGTGTGTGGCCGCTATGAATTGACCCGGAGGCATCTTTGCCGTACCACAAGCTGATATAGGACGCCTTAAGGCGTACAAAATAGATTTACTGAGTGCACGTGTGTCGTGCAGCGGTGCTGGTTGAATCACTTCGTCGGCCGGTGTCACAGGATATTTCGGAACCGGACGAATGGGAACCATTCCGATTTATCCTGGCCCTGGTGGCAGGATTTTTCAGAACCATTCCGATTTATCCTAGGATATCCTAGGATAAATGGGGGTTAGGTTTAGGGTTATCCTAGGATATCCTAGGGTTGTCCTAGGATAAATGGGAATGGTTCCGAAATATCCTAGGATTTTTGGGAACCGGTTCCGATTTATCCTGGTCCCGACATATTCTACGACATCAAAACATCAGATTCATTTTATTATTATATTATTAGATTTATTATTATTTTATTCTTACTGAACCAACCACAATCCTTTCATTTATCAAGTGTAAAAGTTTAGCTATCATTCATAGTAAAGTGCCTTTCGAAAATATTAGTACATGTACCATTGAAAGTGACATTCACAATTCGTTCTCTGACAGTGCTATCCAAAATACCGACTTAAGTACATTTCAGGTTCAATTAGGCAATTTGGACAAGAATAGATAGGCATTTTTTTCAGAAAATCATAGTGCGAGACTGAATCACCGCAAACAGTCGTGGACTTTTTCATCAGCATGTTTTCATGAAGCGCCATTGGATCTATACCTCAGTTCTCATGAGCAGTCGAAACTCTTGGCACCTGCCGGAAATGTCGGTCCCCGGCGTATAAGAAATTCCAGAAACTGTGTGTGTGTGTGTGTGCGTGCGTGCGTGCGTGCGTGCGTGTGCGTGTGTGCGTGCGTGTATGCGCGTGCGTGTGTGTGTGTGTGTGCCGGTGTGTGTGTGTGTGTGTGTGTGATGTCACGAAGCTGTTCAAAGTATTCATCGTAATCATCTCTATCCGACGCCAATCTTCTTCAATTTTTAATGCAAGGGAGGCTACACTGTATTATTATGTTCACTGTTAGCCTTTTGCATTTGTTCCCCTGATACTGGCCAGTGGTACGATGTCCCACATCACCAGAACAGCTCACAACCATCTATACTGAGCACAAAATGATACGTTGGAAATGGGCCTTTACATGTATAAGCCCCCGCCTTTTGCTGTGGGGCCATGCACATGGGGAAACCTTCACTGCCACCGTGAGGGTGCATGTATACATACAGTAAATTACATGTCAACGCGCGTCCACCATTGGCACCATCCCGAAGCACATTATAGGCGAGGGGAGGCAACCCCTTTAGTTCCCGTTCACCACGTCGGGAGCGGAGTTGGGTTATAGACCTTGAACCGGAGGGAGGCAATCTGGCAATCGTAGAATGCGCACAGGAATTGTCAGACCATTTAGCGACATTGTTTTCCCCCAAACAGTAGTACATCCATTTCAAAGTCGCACCAATGTTTCCAAATGGCAGCACAGAGTTTTTCCATTTTCAAATTTAAGCCAACCGGGAAAACTGTGACTCTACTGATGGACCGTCGTCACTGAGTTCGACTGAATCCCGCCGGGCTGGGACCGGCCAAATATTTGTGCTGGCTTTTCCATCGTTGCCCAGTCTTTGATATCACCCGTATGTGGCAGAAAAGGACGTTCAACCCCCAAACACCCCAATCCCCCTCCCTCCCACCCCTACTGATGGACGTTGGTTTGAAAAAACAAAACAAAAAAACACCGTTTAATTGGCAACCACAAAGCGACTGTTACCGTCAGGCTAACACATTATTACGACGTGAAGACTGACACGTGCGTGCTTATGTTTCACTGGTGATACGGCATTCGCCTTTGCCTCTGAGCACTGAGTCTGGGGAGCCGCGGTGGCCGAATGGTAGATCGTTGGATTCGCACTCATATGCCGCTCCGGCTGGTCGTGAGTTCGTATCCCGACTGGGATTTTTATTCTGCTGGTTTTTTCATCGTTGCCCCGTCTTTGATATCACCCGTGTGTGGTGGAAAAGGACGTTAAACTCCCAAACACCTACCCCCACTCAGAGCCGTCGTAGTTTTCAAGTTCAACGCTTTTGAAATTGGAGTAGCACTGACTGGGAAAACGCCGTGCCATCGTGTTTAACAACCGTCAGATATGAGACTTTATAAATTTATACACAGTAGTCACAAGGAATGTTTCGGCCGATCGCCAGGCCTTCTCCAGCCTGCAGATGATGCTGAGTGGTTGTGGGTTTCCTGTACTATGCCGGTTCCAGCCGGTCTTTTTTACACACGCACGCACACACACACACACATACACACACACACACACACACACACAAGCACACACACACACACACGCACGCACGTGGCACGCACGCACGCACGCACGCACACACACACACACACACACACACACACACACACGTTTCCTGCGCACACACGCACTCACACCAGCAGAACATGGCACAGCTATGAGAGCTATGCGTTTCCTGTACTAAGCCGGTACCAGCCGGTCTTTTTACACACACACACACACACACACACACACACGCACGCACGCACGCACGCACACACACGCACGCACACACACACACATACCGGGCACCGGACCAGCAATTCACGCCTGCAAACTGCACTGATCTGCTCCACAGATTATCAGAGTTCAAACCAGGAATGGGAAAGTGATGCTTATCATGTGGTGGGTGGTGACGGTGGTGGCGGACGAGGAGGGGGGGGGGGAGGGGGGTATGGGGGAGGGGAGGGGGTAGCGGACGAGGAGTAGGGGTAGGGAGGGGAGAGGGTAGCGGACGAGGGGTGGGGGTGGGGGGTGGAGATGGGGGAGCGGGGTGGGGAGAGGAGGGAGAAGGTGTACTTGTTGGAATGTATGTCTGGTGCCGTAATCAAACTGTTCTGATTTCCCCCGAAAGCGTCGTTCAGGCAGCTGGCACGAGGCGATACTGCAGGCATATTGGCATCCAGTATTCCCGGTGTCTACAGTTGCCGAGTAAACCAACAAGTGTCTGGCAGTACAGAAAACATCACCTGCAGGGCAACAACCCCATCACATAAATAGCTGTCTTTTTTTTTTTTTGTTTGGGGGGGGGGGGGGGAAGCGGGGAGGTGTGTGTGTGTGTGTGTGTGTGTGTGTGTGTGTGTGTGTGTGTGTGTGTGTGTGTGTGTGTGTGTGTGTGTGTTATGGGGTCGAAATAGTCTGCATTTGTTTGTCTTTGATCGTTGGCATGTCTTGCAGGACTCGATGCCAAGGCAGATTTTCCTTTCACTTCCCCCCCGTTAGTGTGTGTGTGTGTGTGTGTGTGTGTGTGTGTGTGTGTGTGTGTGTGTGTGTGTGTGTGGTCACGCGGGAGGTCACCGAAACAAAACAAAACGCAAAATGAAAACTATAGGGTAGTTGGGTGGGCGTTTGGGAGTTTAACGTCCTTTTCCACCACGTAAGGGTGATATCAAAGACGGGGCAACGAGACAAAGGCCAGTACATGTACAAATATTTGGCCCGAGCTGGGATTCGAACTTACAACCCATGAAAACCATAACATGCGAAGCAAACCCATGATATTTCTTGTGTTCAGCGACGGTGTTCACCTTCAAATGGAGCTTCGTTCCGCTGATTTAAAAAGTTTATACTAGTCTACCACATTACAAGTTTCAATATAGCTTACATGATTCGTTCCCGTGGTTTAGCACGAAAGAAACCACTCGCCTGACGTGAAATTGTTGATCTTTTGCGGCGTTTTATCCACGATCGGCCGTGTTTGTGACAATCGTAAGTATAGTTCAAGTTCTCTGCTCAGACGGAGGTTTCGAAATGTACCTGCTGACTTCTCCAAGCCTATGGATAAAGCGAAGTAAAACACCCTAGTCAGAGCTGCCTTGTGAACCATTTGGACTGCCGATGTCAAATCAACGAAACGCAGGTACGGACGTGGTATAAATAATTATCCCAATTCGATGCCCTCGATTACGTAAAATACACCACACTCGTTTGTTGATGCCGACCGAAAAAACTGCTCGTGAAAACTCGCAGTTTTTCGGTCAAAATCAGCAAACGAGTGTGGTGTATTTTACGTAATCAGGGGCACATCATTGTGAAAGCTCTATGTTTTACTCCTGAGGGTTTCGTTTGCCACGGCTGTGTGAACAGGGCCTGCTACTGTAAACTGTGTGTAGCAGTCAAGGAAATAAGTTAAAAAAAAAGAAAAAAAAGTGGCCGACCGGTCAGTCTGTCTAGATTGTATAGTGTTCGGCTGTAGCGTTCAAGTATGGTAGCCCCCCCCCCACACCCTTCCACCCCCAGCTTGCCAGCTCGGATCATCTCAAATCATCCTCGTGACGGAGGGGGAGCCGGGGTGGCCGAATGGTAGAGCGTTGGACTTTCAATGCTCGGGTCGTGAGTTCGAATCCAGACTTGAGCCAAATATTTGTGCTGGCCTTTTTGTCGTTGATCCGTCTTTGATATAATAAATAATAATAATAATAATGAGTATTGTATAGGCGCTTTACCCAATTTCATGAATCGGCTCAAAGCGCCGCGAACTGAACCCAACACGCACGCTCAGGTGAATCACACGCATTCTCTCACACACTGGACATAAACATGTTAGAATCACGTGGTGCGAAGAATCAGCTCAGCTATTTGAATTTCGGAATTTAGAATTGCATTTATTTTTCAAATTTGGTGGGCTGAACATTTCCAAGCGATATCACCCATACGTGGTGGAAAAGGACGTTAAATCTCCCAACCACCCACCCACCCACCTACCCCGTCTGTGCTGGGATTCGATCTCACGCCGTGAAAACCTACTTGGAAGCCCTCCGACCCGGGCGTGACGCCTTATAGGTTTGTCACACGTTGCGATTCTGCAGGCCTACCAGCGGCAAAATGCCCTCGGGTCCAATTAAATCCGCTTGTAGCGGGCACTCCCCGGAGACGCCGCCGCCGCGACGCCTGTGAATAGAGCACGGTCCTATTTTTTTCCTCGCCACGCCAGCAAGTCGCCGCTGACCATGCTTTGTGTATTGGAACGCCGGGCCGGCGGTGCAGCTGGTAGCCAAAGTGTGTTGCAACGTATGACCGCAACCGCCCGCGCAATACACAAGCAGGTGCCTCGCAGGCTCTCTACGTTTGACAAGACCTTAAAAATCTAAGCTCCCAACGAAAAGCTTTCCCCGGGATGCCACCGGCGATGGCATGGAAGCAAAACTACTCCAGACACTCAGTGAAGTAAAAAGTAAGATACAAAGAGCGGCCCACACTCTCAGAGAGAGGAGGCTCCGTGCATTGTGCGAAGAAAATGGCTGGGTCCACCTCCCGGGTGACCAAAACCACGTGCCACTTTTCCCGCGCAGACACTCTGCAATCATCTGCAGAATACGCACACTGTGCTGCGCACACACATGGAGTAACGACCTCTGCCAGTGTGGGCAGCCCCCAGACGTCCGCCACATTGTAAACGGTTGTGATGGCCTGCCCGCCAGCCTCCAGCCGGTCTGGGACCTGAGAGACAGATACTCACTGAAGACGGTAGACTTCCTCAAGCCACACCAAGTCCTAGGTGATAGGCCAATGAGAACCCTGGCCGACGCGATCGTCAGATCAGATCTGACAAAATGGTTCTGAACCCAAAAAGCGAGGGGACACCCCAGTGATAATCTAAAAGGCAAAAGTACGGATGACAGAACAGACTGAGGCACTGAAAAACAAACCCAGACCAGGCATCTGAAAGCCAAGCGAAGATCCTCTGACGCTGACCAAAGCTAAGCAAATCAGCCCTCACACACCCCAAAGACACTCGCCTAGCCAAGCAGCCAAAGACACACGCCAGGAACAACTTGTCCTTAAGGGCCAAAAGCCATAGGACGTAAAGCAAGCTAATGATGATGAAGGAAAAGCTTTCCGAAATGTGAAAAAAAATTTACAGAGTCGACCGTGCAAGCACAGTCAACTCTGTCACAGTTGCAGAGTTCACACAGTGTCCAGAAACAGCGACAAAACCGTGCCGATTAACTGCCTCCACTTCCTGTCGGGGCCCGTCCACGCTACTGTGCACATCTCCGTGCAGTGGTCATCACAGCAGCCGTGATCGAGTCAGTACTGTTCGCAGTGACCCCCATACAAAAGTCGTGCCACTTTTGAATTTGGTCAGTGTCGCTCGTATGGCGTGCTGTCGCCGTCAGAATGGCGCAAACAATGTTGACGGTAATTAAAAAAAAAAAAAAAAAAAAAATTGCCGAGATGTGTGAGAAATGGAGCACGCGGGCACTTAGATTTGCCAAGCGCGATTTATCGGCAACAACATTTCCACATTGCGGTTTTACTGTTGGTTCTGCAAGCTCGAGCTGAAATATTTACGCAAGAAACAAAATTGCTTTCAAATACCTGAACTTACCGGTAGTTGCATAGCTTGCGCCATGTCCGGCTTCGCTCAGTCGTCGTACCGCGTGGTCACATAAGCTACGGTCACAACCGGCCGTACGGGCTCCTACGGCGGGTCTACGGCCAAAAATCGTGGCAAATCTTGCGAACGGCGCACGGGCGTCCTGCGAAATTTCCAGGTCGCAAGGAGGCCGCAGAGCGCTGCGGCCGGTTTTCGACATGATCAACAAACTCTACGATCACCTGCGATTTTTTACACACTTGCGTTGGCCGCACGGCCACTGTACGGCCAACACACGATTGCCGCAAGTGCATCGTACGACTTTGACCTCTCGGGGCGAGAAAAATAGGTCACGATGGCCGCACGGCGGCCGCACGATGAACGCACAAGTGACGCACGGTTGTCTTGCGTGCTTCCCACGAGTACCGCACGATGGCCGCACGTGATCACAGACCGCAAGTCGGTAGTACGATGTTCCCACGATGCACGCACGTGCTCCGTGAGTGCTCCGCAAGGCTGACGCAAGACCAGGTGCGGGCCCGGGGGATGTTGGTGTGCAATGTAGAAGTGTTGCAGTGCTGTGTCAGTGTCTGTCAAGTTGTGTACGTGTCCATAGATTTGTCAAACTCTCTGTTAATAATATCCAAATCCTCTGATGTCTTCTTTCCATAAACAAACTACATGTATATAATTATGTATGCATGAAAAACGCGCGTCGGCCATGGCCGTCGAACGACCGACGCACACCACGCGTACAGAGCGGCCGGTTGTGACCGAGGCCATAATGAGCCGGGTTGCACGGGGATGTGCACAGTAGCGTGGACGCCGACAGAAAGTGGGGGCAGTTTTTCGGCACGGTTTTATCGCGGTTTCTGGACACTGTGTGAACTCTGCAGCTGTGACAGAGCTGGCTGTGCTTGCACGGTCGACTCTGTGACATTTTTTCACACTTCGGAAAGCTTTTTGTTGGGAGCTTAGATCTTTAAGTTTGCCTGGTACCTCCGTATCTTTTAGCGGGGAGCCTTCCGTCTGACATAGACGACTTTGACAGATCTATTTGCTCTCTGCATACTGGAACTGCCTCTTTCTGTCAGACCCCACATACTGCTACGCTATACGTCTTTTTCATAATATATCGTCGGTGTCTTGCCAAAGCAAATCCCCTAAGTGAAATAACAGTCACACGGCACATACCGCATTTGGCAACGACGCAGACGATCATAGGATTTCAGCGGTTAAACACGATGGCTTGCATGATACGGAGAGGGTCTTTGTGTTCGCAACCCAGACCACCCCCCGAGCATTAGAATTTAAGTGCGTAATGATCAAAGCCGTGGCGGTATCACTGAAGACCTAATGTTTTAATCGCTTAATCGATTTGGAGAAGAAGATTTATTCTCTCTCTCTCTCTCTCTCTCTCTCACGGGAGCCGGGGTGGTCGAATGGTTGAGCGTTGGACTTCTAATGCTGGGGTCGTGAGTTCGATCCCGGCTGGGGCCAAATATTTTTGTGCTGGCTTTCTCATCGTTGCCCCGTCTTTGATATCACCCTATGTGGTGGAAAAGGACGTTAAACCCCCAAACACCCACCCACCCACCCACCCTCTCTCTCTCACCAGGCGTGAAAGTTGCCCCGCCTGGACATTAAACGGACTGACTCCATCTTTGCTGAGCCATCTTATGTTTTGGAACAGTTTCGCTCATGAGTGTGCCTGTAGGCTTGAAATACTCTATCTTGATGGTTAGTACAGCTCTTAATGCAATACAATGTTGTTTACACTTTGCGCGAGCCCCCCCCCCCCTCCGGTAAAAAACAAAAACAAAACCAAATCCAAACAACCAAATTACAACAACAACAACAACAACAACAACCTCAAAAAAACCAAAACAACAACAAGAACAACAACAAACAAACAAAAAACAACAAAAAATCCAACAACACAAAAAACCCAAACCAACCTACAAAATAAACAAAAACAACAATAGCATCCCCCCCCCCCACACACACACAAAGCTCAACAAAACAACAATAGCATCCCCCCCCCACACACACAAAGCTCAACAAAACAACAATAGCATCCCCCCCCCCCACACACACACAAAGCTCAACAAAACAACAATAGCATCCCCCCCCCCACACACACACACAAAGCTCAACAAAACAACAATAGCATCCCCCCCCCCCCCACACACACAAAGCTCAACAAAACAACAATAGCATCCCCCCCCCCCACACACACAAAGCTCAACAAAACAACAATAGCATCCCCCCCCCCACACACACAAAGCTCAACAAAACAACAATAGCATCCCCCCCCACACACACACACAAAGCTCAACAAAACAACAATAGCATCCCCCCCCCCCCCCACACACACAAAGCTCAACAAAACAACAATAGCATCCCCCCCCCCCCACACACAAAGCTCAACAAAACAACAATAGCATCCCCCCCCCCCACACACACACACACAAAGCTCAATAAAACAACAATAGCAATAACCCAAAAAACGACAACAAAAGCATTATAATCAGACATACCAAAGACACCAAACCAAACCAACCAACCAATCAACCAACCAACCAAACAAGAGAAAGGAAGCACCCCCCCCCCACCACCAAAAAAAAGAAAAAAAAAGAAAAAGAAAAACAAACAAACAAACAAAACAACAACAACAACAAAAAACCCAACAAAAGAAATACTGACCTTGAGTTTTTAACGAATTTATAGTCAGGCACATCGTGATTCACCAATACGAGTACAAGCGTTCACCGACCCCTTTCCTGGCACTGACCGTATTAAAAACATTTAATCAGGTTTGTTTCTCTACAGACCAGAGGCTTCATTGTTTGCCCATGACGACTACAAAACAGGCGTAAGGATACAAATTGACCGTGGGGTCACCGTGGTGTCATGTGCAGTATTTTTTTTTTTTTTGGAGGGGTGGTGGTGGTGTTGGTGGTGGTGGTGGTGGGGGGTGTTTTGGCGAGTGTGCTAGATTGTAATGATTTTTGTTGTCATGAAAAAACGTGGTTTTCGTGATTATTGTATATTGTAGGCCGAGGTGCATGCCAGGGGGCCGCAACAAGAGACGAGCTGCCAGTGAAGCTGGGACTTTTTGCGTTGGAGAGCGGCAAAAGCGACGCGAGCGGAATTGATGAAGCGGCTTTCTGGTCCAAACAGAAAGTAGACTAGCATTACTCCATAGAGGCCCGAGGAGACATTCAATTTCTTTTTAAACTCCTTTCAGATTCGTGTCGTTGAATGACCTGTGCATGGTAATTTTTGTTTCTAGACTGAAGCATTTTTAGGGGTGACTATGATGCCTGAGGCTAATAGGGAATATATAGGCGATTTGAAACCTCGTGCATGTGTCTTCTTTGGCCTACAGAAATAGCAAAAGTTGGTAAACAGTAGACTCTGCAGACATCAAGGGAATGAATAACGGCCACACTGTCTGCTCGCATCATCAACACATCGCAATCTCCCCTTCAACTTTCACTGTAGCCTACTTTTCGCGAGGAGGGGGTAAACAGCATTATCTATCCTCTAAAAGAAAACACGAGGAAGCCGTGTGGACTGAAGGAGGTACAATGGCCTGTCTGTCTTCATCCAGCTCGTTGATGTTTGAATCGGTAAACCCGCGCTGCATCAGTTTCTGTCTGGCGTGCCTACCTGTGTACCGGCTCATATTATTACAGTTCAAAGGGTACCTGGAAAAATTCTGTGTACTGTGAGTTACCTTTAAGCCCTGGGGGGGGGGGGGGGGGGGGGGGGGGGGGGGGGAAGAACGCCTTGGCGCCAAATGAACTTTTGACACAATAATGCAAAATTGCGGTTACTGATTACTAAAAGGGCAGGAAAACATCTTTCTTTGTCGTCGAATCCACAGGCAGTCGATTGCAAGTATTTACATAACACGGAGGAACGGCCAAAGTTTGAAAATTGGACAATCACTATTGACGTCAATGTGTTTCAGAAATGAGTTGTTGCAGCAGCTGCAACAGCAGCAACAACGACAACATCAACAAAAACAAACTGACATCTTACAAAACAATGAACTGACATCTTACAGCAGCAGCAACAACAAGTACAACAACAACAACAACAACAAGTACAACAACAACAACAACAACAAGTACAACAACAAGCTGACACGTTGACGAGCAGATCAACGGAGAGACAAAAGCCTTCACTCAAACCGGCGAATTCCCATCATTGCTAAGCAAGCTTATGTTTTGCAACAGTTTCGCTCGTGTGTGCTACTGAACGATGGAAATACTCTGTCTTAATACAGCTCTTAATGCGGTTCAATGTTGTTTACACTTTACGCGAACAGCAGAACATTCAATTCTACGACTCATTAATGGAGCGCTCAGTGTGGTCGCCGCGTCATCGAGTACGTTTTCGTTGGCTTTGTACCAGCATTACAGACGCTGTCACTGCCCAGGCGTCTAAGTGGTGTGATGATAGATGCCACGAAAACAGCTCAGAATGATCTGTGAGCATAAAAATGGAAGCATTAGTCCCTTTAAAACTGAACATGTTGACCGGCAGTTTATTTACCCAAGAACGGAATGGCACGGCATTTCGGAAATTGTTAGAAGCCATATTATGTGTGCTTATTTGATGGAAAAGCCGACAGCTCTGTAAAATAACGCTGGCGATACATGTATAGGAAGTAACATCACATAACACACTGCGCAGACGTCTTCCCGGACTGCGCATGCGCATGCCATTTTCGTGTAACTGCATAAGGGGTGGGGGGGGGGGGGCACAGTCGATTAACAGGTTACAGACCAGTAATAGCTTCCGGGTCATGTAGTAACGACTCGGCTAAATATAGTAGAAAATCTTTGCCCTTTTAAAATTTGTGTGCAGAGTAAAAAAAAAAAAAAATGGCAATCTGGTGCTTTTTGTTGGCTTTGTAAACAAGTTTCATGCCAGGTGATCGTAAAATTAGAGAAAAATGAGGCTGGCTTGTGGACTATTGGTATTCATGCGCGGATGGCACAGGAGCCAGCAGACGACCGTGGAATGAGGGGGTATGTGGTCGCTGCCAACGCTGCCAAAAAAAAAAAAAAAAAGAAGCGGAATACTGGAATTTGTTGAAATTTACTCTACACATGAGTCTATGGCTGCCTGATTTTTTGTGTGATTTTTTTGTGAATTCTAAAGCATTTCTAGGGTGTCATCTGCAACGTATGTATAAGAGGAATATATGGCGTTTTCCTCCAAATGTGTATCTATGGTACGTAGCCTGTATAAGCGGAAGCCTGTGGTAGAGGCGTAGTGACTGGCAGCTGAGCGGAACAGCGTCTGCAGGTGGCCGGAATAGGGTAGCTTAGTAAATATAGGGCAGACGGACGCAAAGAGATACACGCAGGTATGTTTTTCAGACTAAACGACAGGGACCGACAGTTGTTAGCATGAAAACAAACCAAGAGGGTAAACAACCCCAGCGCCCAGCGTCTTTGAGTAAACAAACAAATTCATAAAGTTTCACTTTTGTGATATATTTGGAACACCGTACCAGATGGCATTAATAGGAAACGGTGAAAATACAGATCTGGTGTAGTACATCAACATAATATAGTTCTTGCACCCCCAACCCCTCCCCCAAAAAACAACAACAACAAAACAACACCCCCAAAACAAACAAACAAACAACAAACAAACAAACAAACAAACAAACAAACAAACAAACAACAACCCAATAAACAACAACAACAACAACAACAACAATAACCCCCTAACCAAACAAAACCAAAAGAACAATCAAGATTAAACCAGCAAACCCAACCAGTTAAAAGATATTCTGTAGCTAGGCGAGGGCCATCATCACCTTCATCATCATCCACCCTCACCATCACCACCATCATCCACATTCACCATCGTCGCTCTCGTCGTCCTAAACGACGCCTTCATCATATTCAACAAGTTCATCTGCGGACAACGGTCTGTCAATGACAATCATTTTGGAGATGGGCGTAAATGGACAACTGTTTTTTGGACAACCATTGGAGGTCAACAATTTGTGGACAACCGCTTGAGGGCAACTATCTGTATTTGTCAGCTGCTTAGTTTGTGCCTTTCAAAGGCAATCATCTGTTGGCACTTATCGCCCTCTGCCCGTCTTGTGTGCAAAAAGTCCCAGCGTCACTGGCGGTTTGCCTCCTGTTGCACCCCCCCCCCCCCCCCGGCATGCACCTTGCCTTACAAACTAAAAAAATCACGAAAATCACGCTTTTTTCACTCCAACAAAAATCACTACAAACTAGAACACTCGCCAAACAGGGTTCTTTAAATAAACACTGCACTCTACCCCACGGTCTATTTGCGTTGTTACGCCTGACAACGTAGGCGGGTGGGTGGGTGGGTGTTTGGGGGTTTGACGTCCTTTTCCACCACATAGGGTGATATCAAAGACGGGGCAACGATGAAAAAGCCAGCACAAATATTTGGCCCCAGCCGGGATCGAACTCACGACCCGAGCATTGAAAGTCCAACGCTCCCCCAGTTTCTAAGACATGCAGCTTCCCCAAACTTACTAACATATTTCATACCACACCTATCTGCAAGAATCAGGCAAAAGCAGTGGTTCTGGCGTAGGTGTCTTTCAAGTGAGAGATCTTGAAATTTTCACATTTTCAAGTCCAACGCTCTACCATTCGACCACCCCGGCTCCCCCAACGTAGGCGGACGCAGAATGCTCCATATAGACCGAAAGCGTATGTGTGGTGTTTTGTGTTTTGTTCCACAACGCCCTCGGAAAGTTTGCCGAAGCTGAGAACACGCAAGGTTTCTTTGACCTTGACATTGAAAATTACCCTTGCGACTGTCTTAGGCGACCAACTTTTGACATTGGCTCTGACCTTGCTCTTGAAAATGGCTGCTTGGAACAAACGAACACACAGAGGCTGGTGGCTGTGCCATTTTCAATAAATGAACATATATTTGTCTTTGGAATCGAGTTGCCAATAACTGATTGCCAATTGTTGACAAAAAAGGACGACCATTGCATAACATTAAAAAACAAACACGCAACCACTAGCCATGACAGACGTATATATCCGGCAAAAGTTCTCTCTTTCTCGAAGCGTCTCGCCCTTGGAGACAAATACCTGCGCACGTAAGCAGAGTTCAGTCTCAGGGCTTCAGCTAATTTTGTCTTTTTTTTGCGCAGTTGAAAGGTTACACTGACATGACGTAATAAGTCTTGAGCGGAGAAGAAAACAATTCTTTATCCGGCGGGAGAAATAGGGGACGAGGGTGTTTTTGTACTTCTCTGTCTGAAGAGGTGTCTGCGAGGAATGCACGTCCTATGATACAGAGTATGTGTGGGCAGCTCGTGTTGACCTTGAAATTTGGAAAAAATTACCATGACCTGGCGATGGCTGGAATATTCTTGATGAATACAAATTTACTGTGGAAGGGTGTTGTGTTGTGTTGTGCTGTGCTGTGCTTAGGCAGGGCGTCCCTCTGGTCGAGGATGTGACTTCCCCGATCACTCACGGGTTACCCGAACTATGCTGTGTTGTGTTGTGTTGTGTTGTGTTGTGTGTGTTGTTGTGTTGTGTTGTGTGTGTTGTTGTGTTGTGTTGTGTTGTGCTGTACTGTGTTGTTGTTGTGTTGTGCTGTGCTGTGCTGTCTTGCCTTGTCTCGCCTCGACTCGCACTACACTCGCATCGCATCGCATTGTATCGTATCGCATCATATCGTATCGTATCGCTCACGTTTCTTGCATGCTTGAACACAAAATATTTCCAGTTTGTTTCGATCAATGGTATGGTATGGTATGGTATGGTATCGCGTGGAATCGTATCGTATCATTTCGTTAACCTTTCTTGAACGGTTGTGCCCACATTTCCCAGATCTTGTTTCGATCAAAAACACCGCATGGCATCGCATCTCATCCTATCGTACTGTTCACCTTTCTCGGCACATCTTGCACAGCGTTGTCCAAACCTTGTTTCGATCAAAGTTTGGCTCTGACACTGGCATTGCGATTGCGTTTGTCAATTGTCAGACGCAAAACGATAGTTGATGATGACGATGATGATGATGATGGAGACTTGATATAGCGCACGGCCTCACCCTAACTGAGCACTCACGGCGCTTAGGGGGAGGTTTTCAAAGGAGATATAGTAAAAACAACAACAACAACTGCAGATGATTACTGGCGCGAGGCACTGAAGAGATGAGTCTTCAAGCGCTTCCGGAATGCGGTAATGCTGACTGCCTCCTTCACTGTCTCAGGGAGGGAGTTCCACAATTTCGGCGCTGCATTTTTGAAGGACCGTGCACCATGCCTCTTCTTACTGGTGTCGTCAGTTGAAGGGAGCACAAACGACAGATAATGATCATATCGTGTTTGCTGAAGTCCAGCTTGCCACCAGCTGCCAAGAACTACGCAAATATTGATTTTACTGAAACTTTTCAATCAGCCATCCAAAACATGACGAAGTGATCAGCCTAGTGAAAGGTTGTTTGTTTACAAGCGCACATGCAATGACGTAATCTGCGCCGAAACCTCAGGGCAACGCACTAAATTGAACAGCGTTTTAGTGGCTTCGGGCTGTCTTGTCATCTGTAACGGCCATGTCACATCTATTGACGTGGAAACCTGGCTGGAGAAGAAAACAGTAAATTATCTGTGGGGTCGGTGGGCCATATGTTTCTCGTCTGTGTTGGAAACATGTTTACACGAATGTAAAACTTACAGTGGCCGACTGGCATTGACCTTGAATTGACTAGAAAACAGCGACATCAACGTGCAAGGAAACCCTAGATTCCAAATAACAACGCCCCCTCCTCCTCCTGCGACCACCACCAAACCAAGAGCAAGAACAAAACAACAAAGACCCCGCGCAAAGAAAGAAAGAAAGAAACACCACAACATCCCTCCCCCAAACAAACAAACAAACAAACAAACAAACAAACAAACAAACAAACAAACAAACAAACAAACAAACAACAACAATAAACAAAAACAAAACAAATTAAAACAAACAACAACAAAACAAAACAAACCCAAAAACCAAATCAAACGGAACAAAACAAACAAACAAACAAACAAACAAACAAACAAACAAACAAACAAACAAACAAACAAACCAACAAAAACAGCAAAAACGACAACACCAACAGAACAAAACAACAACAAACACAACAACAACAACCAAAAACAACAACAAAAACAATAACAACAAAGAAAAACCAAACAAACACCCCAAAAAAGCAAACAAACAAACAAACAAACAAACACACAGACAAACAAATAAACTAGTAACAACAACCAATCATCATTTCGCTGAGAATCTTCTAGACTTCACTCAACTGAAACTGTGTATAATGAAGTCCATTAACTCTTTGACGACGGAGCGCAATTTCTGACACACGATTTCCTATAGGAAATCGTGTGTCAGAAATTGCGCTCCGTCGTCAAAGAGTTAAAGTTCATTATAGTTCAGCGCGCTATTAGCGGCTGCAATCAGGAAAACGTTGAGTTTGGCTTTGCAGGTGAATGCAGCAATACAGAGTGAAACACCATTTGTTTTCCCCGAATTAAATGAACAATACCAAGGGAAAATAGACCATGGTTGTTTGATTATCTGCACTGCCTCTTCAAATTTAATATCTAAATGTATGCGGGTTCACAGCCACTTCTGTAAATAACACCATGCATCCGATCACTTGTGTTGATACATGAATAGGGTGTGTGTGTGTGTGTGTGTGTGTGTGTGTGTGTGTGTGTGTGTGTGTGTGTGTGTGTGGTGTGTGTGTGTGTGTGTGTGTGTGGTGTGTGTGTGTGTATAACTATATACTGTCACGTGTATGTGTTGCTTATGTACTGTACCTTTTATCTCTTATGTGTTTTGCATTTGATGCCTATGTACCTTCAGTATGTCGGTCCTGCGTGCGTTGTGTGTGTGCCGGTGTGTGTGTGCCGGTGTGTGTGGGTGTGTGTGTGTGTGTGTGTGTGCGTGCGTGCGTGCGTGTGTGTGTGTGTGTGTGTGTGTGTGTGTGTGTGTGTGTGTGTGTGGTGTGTGTGCCGGTGTGTGTGTGTGCCGGTGTGTGTGTGTGTGTGTGTGTGTGTGTGTGTGTGTGTGTGTGTGTGTGTGTGTGTAGCATTAGTAACGGCAAGAATGAAAACTGGACCACTGGACCAACGTCTTTTGCCATTGACAAATAAAGTTTCATTTCATTTCATTTCAAAAACACTGCCAATCCTGCCAGAGAGAGAGAGAGAGAGAGAGAGAGAGAGAGAGAGAGAGACTCCTGAAACAAACCGAACTATACAGATAAAAATAATCCGTTTGAGTGTAACTCGATTCACTGTTGGTTGCACTTGAAATTCTGAAAGCCTTTGTCTCCACTCTTGGATTGGTTCTGTGTGCGTGGTCATGTGATCAGCAAAGGCACCGACTCGATTTTCATTGGCGCAGGACACGTTGTTTAGATCCCACGTGACCGACTCGGTCACCACAGCTTCCACTTCTTCTAAGACAGGCTCCACATGCTATGACAAATTTGACTCTACTCTAACTCAAACCTGTCTGGGTTGTGACAGTGAATGTCAAGACTGACGTTTTCATTTTACATGCATGTGCCAAAACAAACTCTGTGTGTGTGTGTGTGTGTGTGTGTGTGTGTGTGTGTGTGTGTGTGTGTGTGTGTGTGTGTGTGTGTGTGAGAGAGAGAGAGAGAGAGAGAGAGAGAGAGAGAGAGAGAGAGAGATTTATTGAATGCATGAATGAATGAATGAATGAATGAATGAATGAACTTGCTCACAACATGTCCTTGAATCACAAAAAACAGCAAGTCCAGTAAGAATTACTACATGATCTAAACCTAAACACTACAGAAACGAAAGGTATTTGAACAAAACAAGTAAAAAGAAGAAGAAGAAGAAGACAAAAAAACCAAAAAAACAACAACCCCCAAAACACCCAAAATACAGCAATAAATCCAACGGAGCATATCAGGGAAATGACGAGCGCCAAAGATAGAGAGAGAGAGAGAGAGAGAGAGAGAGCATATTGGCGGGGTGGGTGGTACAAATCACTTGGAGCGATGTCAGAATCTCTTCTCAGTGGGAATTTTTGCCCCTACTCCAAGCTACAGAGACCTTTCACACTTTGCCTGAAGTGTGTTCTAAAACAAATGTGGCGCTCTCAATTTTTAGCCAGCTCGGCTGCAGTTTTGACTTGAGATATTTTCGTCGATGAGGTAGTAGAAACCAAAATTATTCCTGTCTAACCAGCCCTGCGGCAAAAATGACAGGTGGTTTGTCTGAAAATACACCAGGAGAAAGAGCGACTCACCTTGAAAAAAAAAAGAAAAACAAAAGTGGGTACCCTCATCAGAAAGCGATTAACCCACGGTACACACGAACACTGGCAGGGCAGACAAGACAGATTTTATCATTTTTTATGTGCTTGCTCGCTTCCGCTAGCGCACTTTCCAGAAACTCTCCAGCGGGAGCGACCTTCACCTTGTCACTGGGAGCGTGATGGTAGAACATTGTCGTGACCGTTTTTCGAACGTTTGTTAGCTGTGCTGGACTCACTGTGGGCTGTCAGTAGATATGGCGGGGGAGTATTCCCGGTGTTACTTCGATTCAAAAGTTCCGACGACGATTAACTGTCAGGTTAAAACCCACGTGTTGGAAACTGAATATGAGCTTGCAAACGTCTTTACATATAACATCACACATCAGCGGCTTTTTCCTTTCATCTCTCCCGTGGTGTATCTGCCGGGATTTGACACGTGAAATATGACAATCACGCGACAGTCACATGACAATCATTTGCACGGGTTCCCAGGTTTTATCTACATAGATAGAAAGAACACAGATAGAACTTTTTTTTGGCAGAGAACCACCGATAAACAAGTGTTACTACGCTTGATGCGTGTGCATCCCGATCTTCCTTCGTCACTGAATACGGCCGGCAACGACAAAACGGTTTTACTCGGCATCGGTGTTTCAAACTCGCATTTGCTCCATTTGCTCGCTAAAGCTCAGAGACGGATGAGCGTCATGGAGCAAATATTCCTCGGTATTCAACCAAGTCATATGATATAACAGGGTGGGTGGGTGGGTGTTTGGGAGTTTAACGTCCTTTTCCACCACATCAGGGTGATATCAAAGACGGGGCAACGAGAAAAAAGGCCAGCACAAATATTTGGCCCCAGCCGGCGGGATTCGAACTCACGACCCGAGCATTGAGAGTCCAACGCTCTACCATTCGGCCACCCCGGCTGCCCCATATGATATAACAGGTAAGTAACGTGTCAGGGAAAGTCGCTTTCGCATTGATAAATGGTGCAAAGAAGACTCGGCGGTCGGTTGTCTGGTGGGTAAGAGACTTTGCCACCAGTACGAGAGCTCAGGTTCGAGTCCCTCTCGAGGCGAAGAATTGTTCCTTCTCGTACGTGGCACCGTTCATTCGGGCTGACCGTCTGGGGGTTCTCTCCGGGTACTCATGCTTCTTCCCCCTCTGCTTTGGAAATCTGAAATTTTGAAAATAAATGCAATTCTAAATTCCGAAACTTAAATAGCTGAGCTGACCCTTCGCACCACGTGCTTGTAATGTGATCATGTCCAGTGTACGGGAGAATGCGTGTGATTCACGTGAGCGTGCGTGTTGGGTTCATTGAGCCAATTCAAGAAAATGAGAAAAAGCGCCCTCACAATACACAATTATTATTATTATTATTATATTTCAAACAGAAGTGGCTTTGTCGTAGATCAAGTATATTTGTGCTGGCCTTTTTCTCGTTGCCCCGTCTTTGATATCACCCATACGTGGTGGAAAAGGACGTTAAACTCCCAAACACCCACCCCAACCACCCGCAGATCAAGCAACCGTCAGTCAAAGCTCCGAATCGAAATATAACTCCCCGCCGTTCTGGCTAACCCCCGTATGAACTAGTAATTTGTCGGTTAACTAGCTGACGAAATTAAAAAAAAAAAAAATCCAATTGGAGAAAGGCAAAAGCTCAGCCAATAGTCTGCTGGGACTTGCTTCCAGAACGAGGCCGCGTGCTCCACGCCATGACGGTTCCACTGCGGACATCTGATCGGCGATTTTACAGGATTCCTCATCACATTTTAATTTTCGAGCCGGCTTGAACGACTGAACTCAATCTTCACGTTAACATGAAAAAATAAACCCAAAGCTCTTGTTAGCAAGGTCGGTTAGTTCTGGAATGTTCCAACAGCACGACCATTTTCAAGCTGTGACAGTTAAACCCTTGCTGCGAGTTACAAATGGTGAGATTATGTTTAACTGATTCAGATTGTAGGGTATGTGGGTGGGTGGGTGTGTGGCGGTTTAACCTCCTTTTCCACCACATACGGGTGATATCAAAGACGGGGCAACGGTGAAAAAGCCAGCACAAATATTTGGCCCCAGCCGGGATACGAACTCACGACCCGACCATTAGAAGTCCAACGCTCTACCATTCGGCCACTCCGGCTCCCCTTCCCCAAGGGGGAAGCGGCCCGAATTTCCCGAAAGGGACATTAAAGCAGTATTAAACACACACACACACACACACACACACACACACACACACACACACACACACACACACACACACACACACACACACACACACACACAGAGCAACAACAACAACAACAACAACAACAACAACAACCCAAAAATCAAAGAAAACAGAAATGTCCTCAGGTCAATGCATCTAGGTATTGTATTTCTTTGTGTATTATATTTAGCATCATATTTTGTATTATTTAATATATATATATATATATAGTAATATATATATATATATGTATATATATGTAATTTAGAATAGTAACAAAGACGTCGCTGAAGCCAGAAGATGCGCTCAATCAGGCGAATTTCAAAATAGGGGAGGTAAGTAAATCTGAGAGCGCTACCTATTCTAATCAAGGAAAACCTAGATGTGTGTGCATTGTATTTCACTGGGCAATACTTGTCCTACATTGAGTACAAGCCACACTGGAAGTAAGGGGATGGAAGGGGATGGGTGGGGGTGGGGAGTGGAGATGGGGCTCTACCATCCTACCACTGAAACACCCAGCAAAGCAAAACGGTACATGTTACATATCGCTTTTTCACTTCGACAAACATTTTGCTTATTTTCCCCCTCACGATTAATACTCAGACATATGACGCTGGTGAAACCATGGTAGGGACAAGCTGTGCACGCGCATGGTCCGAATTTAGCCCAGGTCAATGGGTCGCTGGGCTGCTCAGCACGTTCTAACGTTTCAATTCCAATTGCAAAAGGCACAAGTCAATCATTTGTAAGGCTGCCATCTGCAAAGAGGCCCGGTAGGATTTAGACGCTGGTTGACGCAAATCAGTAATAATCATTTCAAGAAAATAGATATCTGGATTGATTGATCTAAGAGGGTATTTCTAGATATTAAAGTCAATCAGAAACGTCACCAGAAGAGATGAATGGAATAAAATGAAGCCTGCAGAAAGAGCGCGACTAATGACAGATTCTGTGACGTAAACTTTGACGCAAGACAATATTTTCTGTTTTGTTTTAACTCATCCGCGACGGGAGCCTTCAACCAAAGGTTCAGCCATGCACCGCCCACGTAAACTTTTGCCCATCATAACTGAATTCAGTCTCCATCCAGTTTTCATTGAGTACACCAAATGTCAAGTGTGCGTGCGTGCGTGCGTGTGTGTGTGTGTTGTGTGTGTGTGTGTGTGTGTGTGTGTGTGTGTGTGTGTGTGTGTGTGTGTGTGTGTGTGTGTGTGTGTGTGTTTAATGAAGCTTGCTAGTGAGGTTGTTTACATGTAGTCAGCTCCCGAAGCACAGTACAGTGATAAGGCAGCGGCAGTGTTAAATATCGTTGTCTTTTTCGTTTTCTTCTTCCTCTTTGTATTAGTATCATTTTGCATTTGCGGGTATGTATTGTATTCTGCTGTGCAGGCGTAAGGACACAAAATGAGCGTGGGGTCATGTGCAGTGTTTGTTTGAAAAACCCTGTTTGGCGAGTGTGCTAGTTTGTTGTCATGAAAAAGCGTGATTTTTGTATTTGGTAGGGCAAGGTGCATGCCAGGGGGCTGCAACAAGAGGCAGGCTGCCAGTGAGGCTGGGACTTTTTGCGCACAAGTCGGGCAAAGGTGACTTGAGTGGATTTGAGTGAAGTTGCTTTCCGGCCTTAACAGAAAGTAGACTTGCATTACTCCAGTGAGGCCTGAGAGGAAAGGAGATATCCACATTAAAAAAACAACAACAACAACAACAAAAAAAAAACACCTCCTGTCAGGTACGTGCCCTGAATTGTCTGTGCATGGTAAATGTTTCTAAATTGAAGCATTTTTGGGGGGGTGACTATGATGCCTGAGGCTAATAGGGAAGATGTAGACATTTTGAGACCTCGTGCATTTGTGTTCTTGACCTGGCAGAGCCAGCCACACATGCTGAAAATGGTCACCATTGTAGCGCCATGTCGCGACTGAGCACTGAATCACCTTTTTGTCTTTTCCTCTCTGTCCCTTGTTCTGTGTGCCTGAAGCATTTTCATGGGTGATGCTTGAGGCTAATAGGGAATACAGTATACGCGGTTATAAGAAACTCGAGGGGGGTGAATTTTTTGGTTTCTTATATCCGAGTTTTCTTATATCTGAAAGTCGGATATAAGAAAAGTATTTTGAAAAATATTTCTTATAACCGAGTTCAGTGAAAAAAAGGTTTAAAAACATTTCTTTTTTCTCAGTTCGTGTATGTTTTGCATTAAATTAAGAAATATCTGGTTTCTCTTAAAGACCTGCACAGAATATATATGTGTAGAGTTAATATACACCAGTGCGCTTGTGTCCTTCAATGTCAGATTTTTTGTTTGAACATGAAAATACTGTTTTGCTTCCAACTGTAGCGCT
The DNA here is from genome assembly GCA_018292915.2 of Batillaria attramentaria. Lineage (NCBI taxonomy): Eukaryota > Metazoa > Mollusca > Gastropoda > Batillariidae > Batillaria > Batillaria attramentaria. Next base: position 601,890 of record JACVVK020000331.1, on the reverse strand, counting down.
GGCGGTCATGTGGTAAGAACTTGAAAAAACAAAACAAAAAGAAAAAAACAACAACAACCAAACCAACCAACCAACCAACCAACCAACCAAACAAACACACAAACAAAAAAGAACTAAGGGGAGAGAGAGAGAGAGAGAGAGAGAGAGAATTCCCTTGTATTTATAGGATATATAAAAAATTAAAGCACCAACTTTTGATCTATAAAACACTCGTCCATTAGAGTATGATATGCGATGCTTTCCGTGTCTAATTTGGCTGAAAAAAGCTGCAAATTAGCTTTTTTTCTGTTGGGAGGGGGAAGGGGGATGGAGGAAAGATGGACTCGACCACGCATATTGTCAAAGAAAGGAATTGATCAACAGTTAGTCTAATACTGATAGTTTTATTCTCCTTAACGCGAGCCCTGTAGACAGAGACAGACATACAGAGAGAGAGAGAGAGAGAGAGAGAGAGAGAGAGAGAGAGAGAGAGAGAGAGAGAGACTGAGCTCCCAATCCGGCAAAAAAACAAAATAATAATAAAAACAACATATAACAATAGAACAACAAAAATGCATCTCGTATTTTTTCTTCTTGCCAACATTCAATTTTGCACGGAACACAATGGTAAAGAACCAATTCAAGAAAAGAAAATCATGCGCCATCATGTGCCTGTCCTAAGTGACGTCAGACCTGACCTGTTTTCTTAGAATGAGTGAAATTTTCTTGGAAATGTACTTTCGGTTTCTTACAATGAGTGAAATTTTCTTGGAAATGTACTTTCGGTTTCTTATATCCGAGTTTTTGTATCAAGCGGGGCAAGAAATTTGCTTTCCTAAAACCGAGTTTTCTTATAAGCGAGTTTCTTGTATCCGAGTTTTTGTAATACATAATAAAGAAGAGTTTGGCCGGGGGGAAAAAATTCGTTGGCAATAACCGTGTTTTCTTATATCCGAGTTGCTTATATCCGGCGTCCACTGTATATACTATGGCCTCGTGCATTTCTGTTCTTTGACGGACCTGCAGAGTCAGCCACACATGCTGAAATAGTCACCATTGTAGCGCCATGTCGCGACTGGGCACTGTGCCGCGAGCCCCAGAAGCAGCTCCCGCCATCATTCAACACAAGATGGGCACCAGCCCAATATGTTGTTTCCATTCAGTGACCTGCTGTCGTCGTGGTCGTTGTGTCATGTATGCTGCCCGCGCGCACACGTACGCAAGCTCTCTGACATCAAGCATGCTCCCGCCATCATTCAACAAAACCGGTATCGATGCGATCTCAGCTCGCGACCGGGTACTTCGCATGCAGCACCGGGCCAGTTTCGGCGTCAGTATTCAGCAGGAAAATCTCACAATGGGGCGGTCGGTGGTCTAGTGGTTATAGGACTTAGTACCAATGCGAGAGGTCAGGTTCGAGTCCCACTCGGGGCGAAGAATTTTTCTTTCTCTTATGTTGGCACCGATCATTCGGGTCGACCGTCGGGGGTTCGCTCACCTGAATCACACGCATTCTCTCACAACTGGACATAAACACATTACAATCACGTGGTGCGAAGGGTCAGCTCAGCTATTTAAATTTCGGAATTTAGAATTGCATTTATTTTTCAAATTTGGTGGGCTGAACATTTCCAAAGCAGAAAATATAGCATCTGAAACCATTGGGGTGACTCTTGCTGGCGTATATGTTGTTCTACGTGCGTAGAAGCGTACCGCGTACTGAGCAGACGACGTAATTTGTGTTGCGGACTGAAGACCATCTAGACAGCGCTGATTGGTGGATATTATTTTTTTTGAAACGACTTTGCCAATCAGCGTGTCGTCAGTACAGGCATGGAAGCGTCAGGCCAAAGCCGGAGAGTCATATTTCTCTAATATTAGAAGCCGCATTGTCACGAAAATGGTCACGCT
>JACVVK020000331.1:590000-592500 GCA_018292915.2 Batillaria attramentaria | reverse complement strand
CCCCCACTGCCGGGAAATTTCTTTGATCCAGGATCTCATAAACATATTAAGCATGAATAATTTAAGTGAACTAGACATACATCTTGTATGTAGGTTATTTTTTTTGTCTTCCAAGCAGTTGGTTGGCCACAGGGCAAACTTCTCTTCTTGAGACAATAAAATGAACCTTATCTTATCTCACATCGTTTGTTTCTCATCCATCTCATGAGGTCAACTCTGGACTACCCCACTGCTTGATTTACTGCGTTCTCTGTCTTTGGATGACAAACTTGTGATAACCTCGTAAATCAGAGACGTTTGCAAGTTGCCAGACAACACCATGTTGGTTCAATGAACTCTCAGTGATGCCTGTAAACATGCATGTGAAAATAGTCTTCTGCGTTTGATATGAGGCGTCGGCGGTAAACATGCAAACGTTATGTGTCTTCGAGTGCAGGTTTGTATCTTTACTTACCCCACTAAACCCCCCCCCCCTTCCCCCCTCCCCCCCCCCGCCCCCGTCCTCAGTAATTCGCGTAAACATGTACCGGTAACAATATGCAAACGTTATGTATCTTCGTGTACTGTTTCGAGTATTTACTTGTCCTTATCCCCCTCCCCTCCACTTCCTCATCCCCCCCCCCCCCAACGATGTGTTTCATTAGTGGAGTGCTTCCAGTTTGGGAGTAAGTCTGGCGTGTGAGGGTGGAGTATGTCTGGTTTCCACCAGACGGAGTACATCCAGCTTGAAAGCGTGAAGTGCCCCGGTGTAAATGGAGTTTGGGATGACACGAGGGCGGGGCAGGAACTGAAAACGAGTCTGCACATGATTTTGACTCGATTTGGAAAGGGGAAAATCAAACCAAATTCCTGCCCACTAGGGACTCGAACTAGGCAGCTCAGGATCGGCAGGCGGATGCCGTAACGACTAGACCACATCTCCAAATTTTTCCGGGTCAGTCCCAAGACCGAAACCTAACGAGAAAGGAATCAAATTTGCTGCTTCCAAAATGTCTATTATACGTCCGTGGAGTACCTAGGTATCGTGATTTCATTTCGGGGGAGTTGTTAACCATTCAACCTCCAGCACCCGTCACGGCTAAATGACGTTCATTCACGCGTTAACCTGGCCGGTTTGCTGCTCAGGCAGATTACGAAACCACTTTGTTTCCTTTCTGCAGACATGTGGTGGGTCCTTCAAGTGTACCTTTAGCAGATTTCTGTGCTTCTTTTTTTTACAATAGGAAAACAAAACACAGACCTCTTTAGGTTGGAACAGATCCATCGTGGTTGGTTCATGACTGGGGCTAGATTCGCTTAGTAATTGGATTTGTGGGTGCGCTGGTACAAGTAGCTTGATTTTCTTTCCGCTTGACTTTTGCCCAGGCCCAAGGTACTACCAGCAAACAACATCACCAGACAAGCACTACAGTGGAATCCGCAAGGTAAAAGGAAGAGAGGTCGGCCAAGACACACCTGGCGCCGAGACCTTGAGGCAGACATTAAGACTATGGGGATGACATGGAACCAACTGGAACGAAAAGCCCAGGACAGAGACGGCTGGAGATCCCTTGTCGGCGGCCTATGCCCCAGGAGGGGTAGCAGGCGTACGTAAGGTAAGTAAGTAAAGAACTGCCGGAGCATGTCGATATTGCCACAAATCTATGTTCCCAGCTCTCCATGTTCCCTGGGCTTTATGTTCCCGAAGCTCACCCCCCCCCGCCCGTCCCCCCCCGCCCGTCCCCCCCCCAGGCCCCCACCTCCCCTCCCCCCTTCCCCCTTCCCCCTCGTACTCAATGACGCGGCAACCACACCGAGCGACCCTGAAGACCCCGTCACCCTTACCAGACATTTTGTCGCATGGAATAAAAATCGTTGTACGGAATCCAGTAAAATTAGTTGTCATAATAATCACGAAACTGTTCTACGATGTGATGTGAGCAGCAAAGAAGTGACGTCATTAGTTCGTCCAGGTTGCAAAACATCAGTTAAGTTCGATTTACACCCCCCCCCCCCCACCTTAGCGGGCATATGAGTGCTGCGTGTGAGTATTTTGCGTGAAGTGTTCTGTTTCGCCGTCTTTTGTAGTTTGAGCAATTCACTCTGCTTCATTCCTCCACACTAAACACCCACCCACCCCACCCACCCACCCACCCGCTTAAACTATTGGGCTTTAGGGGCACAAGTCGAGCGGGAACATAAACCATGCGTACGCGTACTGGCCACTGTGATCATTGGCACAGCTTTCATTCACCAAGCACCCACTAGTGCAGCCAACATAAACATTTGTTTAGATAAAAACACGTTATGTGGAAGTGTGAACTGTACATCAACTGTACTCCCAATGTAGGCTGCGCGTGTGAGATAACAGAGATAGAAGTTCAAGCGATTCTGTGAGATATCGGGGGTGGGGGTGGGAGGGGGGCCCAAAGTATTGGGAGGGGGTGGGGGGGGGGTGAGGGGTGGGGGGGGGGGCGCTGGGACACCCGAGCGGTAGAGCACTGGATTTTCAATGGTCAGG
>JACVVK020000331.1:572500-585000 GCA_018292915.2 Batillaria attramentaria | reverse complement strand
CTGGCTGACCGTACAAGTATAGGACCTTTTTCCCCTTGAATATTGTGACGCAGGAATGATTGGACATTTACCCGCCTTTGGTAAGAATGAAATCGTACATTTCCAAAATGACTGAGTCGGTCTAGTCTCGGGCTAGGGCACTGGATCTTAAGAGTTAAGGCCCAGTGTTGAAGATTTTTTAATTTCCCAGATCGATCTGAACTGTTTTGTGGTGCCTAGCATCACACCACGCAGACCCCTGCACAATGACAGCGTCTCAAATGCTGGCATTGAACTACTGTGCAAAATGACGCGACTAACACACTGAGCGAGGAGTCTTGTCGGCATGACCAACCGATCAGTCACAGAATACTACCACTACTTCTACTACCACTACTGATACTACTACTACTAATGATAATATTAATACTACTAATAATGCTAATACTTATATTACTACTACTACTACTGCTGCTACTAATAATAATTGTACTACTACTACTACTTCTACTACTACTACTACTACTAATGATAATACTAATAATACTAATACTAATATTGATACTAATACTGCTACTAATAATAGTGATACTACTACAACTACCACTACTACTACTACTACTACTACTACTGATAATACTAATAATACTAATACTAATATTGATACTAATACTGCTACTAATAATAGTGATACTACTACAACTACCACTACTACTACTACTACTACTACTACTGATAATACTAATAATACTAATACTAATATTGATACTAATACTGCTACTAATAATAGTGATACTACTACTACTACCACTACTACTACTACTACTACTACTGATAATACTAATAATACTAATACTAATATTGATACTAATACTGCTACTACTACTACTACTACTACTACTACTACTACTGAGAGAATTGTACTAATCAGTTAGCGAAGAGATAGCCGAATGGTAGAGACTTTCGACGCTCGGGTCGTGTGTTCGATACCCGGCTGGGGCCAACTATTTGTGCTGGCTTTTACTTGTTGCCCCGTTTCTTGGTATCACCCATACGTGGTGGAAAAGGACGTTAAAGTACTAAACACCCACCCCCAACACCCATCCCTGCTAATCATTTAGATACTTCAAGCGTACAAAGGCACACAAGCGAAACTGTTCCAAAACATAATCTGGCTTCTTTGAGCGCGTTGTAAACGTGGAAACAGCGTCCTTAATTTAACCTCAGATATAATGACAAGACAAACCAGAGGAAGATTCCAAAACATGTCACTCGAACACTCCGCACAAACAGCAGATGCACAGTATTCGCGTTCGGTGCTGACTGACAAATTGAGTGTTGCACGGAAATGAGGAACGCACTCAATGTGTGCTTTGAACACCGCTGCTGGGGAAACCCCATGTTTTTCTGACATAGCTGAAGGGTAATACCCAATCTAGCTGTTTGCCGAGACGGAGTAAAGAATGACGCTACGCTCAGTTTTGACCGACTATACTAGTAATCAGTTCATGTTTCGGCCCGGCAAATCTACATCTAATCTGAAGGAGCCTATGTACTGTCTCTAACTTGCCAATGCACCAGAGAGAGCGCGTGATTTTTCGGACTGTAGGTCACAAAGCACAATTTAAGAGTCAGGTTAGGGAGTCAGAGAACCTGCATCATTAAAATGAAATTCCCCTTTTTTCCTGGATTTTTGTTTTAGAGTTGATTAAAGTAAATTTGACCCTAGAGTTTTGCTTTTGGTGAAAAGTATGTTTGTATGTGTTGAAAAATAGCAGCTTTGCCAGTGATTTGAGGGGTGACCTATTTTTGACCATATCCTTGGGCGTGTGCCAGGGCATGACTAACGGAGGGGAGCCGGGGTGACCGAATGGTAGAGCGTTGGACTTCTAATGCTCGGATCGTGAGTTCGTATCCCGGCTGGGGCCAAATATTTGTGCTGGCTTTTTCATCGTTGCTCCGTCTTTGATATCACCCTATGTGGTGGAAAAGGACGTTAACCCCCCCCCAAACACCCACCCACCCCGCATGAATAACGGAGTGCACAGCTTCGTGACCGACGCCACATCAGCAGACTATGAAAATTACGGTTTCGGGGCTTGACTTTTCGCAGGCAGCTTGTGGACACGTATTGCTTCTGGAAACCAATGTCTGTTTGGGTTGGAAAATCTGTTTTCAAGGACGTGTGCTGTCTGACATTTGTAGGAGCCAGAGGGAAGCAATCAACTGCATTCTGTGACCTTACACTAATGACATATTTCGTACCACGGACGGAGAAACCCCCGTGCCTCCGGTTCTGTTCCTCGTGACCGCAAACGTTGTCATATATGAACATGGAGATAAAGATCCCTCTATGCAAATTTCCACCTGGACCTTTCCTGTAAGTTTGAATAAAGTGCCCAGCGCAAAGGCAGCTGTTGACTTCTGTGTTCATGCGTAGCGTTGGTAGACATTGCCTCAAAGGCAGGTGGGTGAGGTGAGATGGGTGTTTGCAGGATTAACGCCCTTTTCTACCATGTGAGAGTGATAATATTAAAGACGGGGAAACGAAAAAAAAATAAATAAAAAAATTGGAAATTGGAAATTGGAACGTGGATCACGTACTTCCGTAAGTCCTTGATTGGACTTTATTGAAGACTGTATGTATGTATGTATGTATGTATGTATGTATGTATGTATGTATGTATGTATGTATGTATGTAACGTTTTTGCTACTGTAAAGTTCCCAGAGTTCCAACAGGAGATTGGGTTCCCGATAAATTCTTCTTCTTCTTCGTATTTATTCATGAACAGCTCGCAGAGCACAGCAGGAATATTTACTAGCCAAACCCCGACGCAGCATCGCACATCTAGGGAGTGACCGGATGAGGTGTATGATGAACAGCGTTAGGAGTCATTCAGTGTACGTGCATGTTTTGCCTGTTGTGTGACTAGCGGAATGTGAATGTTTGCAGAACTTGAGCGCACCAGACTTTGAAACACCAGAAAAAAAAAACCCCTTCCCGTCTGCATGTCTTTTTCATCACGGTCTTCCAAACATGAACCAACAGTGACCCTTTTGAAAAGAAAATTATTCTTGGACGGTTTTCTGACGAATATCTGAAAAAATGCATGGTTTTGGGAGTAGGTAAATATCCAAGAACATGATACGTTTCTAAAACGGGAATGTTGGATGATATGTATGAAGCCAGTAGCACGTTGCCCAAACTGTTAAAGGTCTGCAATCGCAACAAAAGCCGCGAAAAATTTTAAAGGCCTGCAGTCTCAGCAAAAAGCCGCAAACATTGCGTTTTTTAAAACTGCGACTCCTTCGACTGTGCATAATCCAGGCAACTCTGTCACAGTTGCAGAGTTTCAGCTCTTCGGGGACCCATTATAAAACCAGTGCACGAGTTTGCCGTGACATTATTTGGCTGTTGGTCAGTGAGCGAGACACATCGCTACAGTGTCTAGCGGTTGTTGAATGCTGCACGATCTTTCTCGCTCAGTGTCAAAACGCAAACTGAGCTGTGAAATCAGGGTGCCCTTGGCTTTTATTGGGGTTTCAGGGACTCCGAAAACTCTGCAATTGTGACAAAGTTGACTGTCCTTGCACGGTCGACTCTGTAAAACCCACACTTCGGAAAGCTTTTTGTTGGGAGCTTAGATCTTTAAAAAAATTGCAGCTGTGCAAAATGCACACTCAACTGTGCCACGGTTGCAGAGTTTTCAGCGCTTTGGAGACCCCGCCAAAACCGCAGCATGAGTTTTCGGTAACGTCACTGTGGTTTTGGACAGTGACCGAGACACATCACTACAACACTTAGCGAGTGTTGTGCTGCACGAGAAGACTTTGCAACTGCGATCTTTTTCACTCAGTGTCAAAGGGGAGTCGGGACAGCCAAATGGTAGAGTGTTGGACTTTCTTTTTTTTTTTTTTTTTTTTTTGCTGCCCCAACTCTTTTTGTCAGCTCCAGTGGTGTTCCTCCCAGGTCATGGGTGGAATCCACGGAGGGCTCGAAGGCTGGGGCAATTTTTATTATGCATGATGATGGAGATGAGGATGATGGTAAGATGCTATGGAGGTCCATGTGGTTTGGGACTGCGGGACAGGGCCGCATTCCACGCTTCCTGTCATAAATATCCCGGCGTTCACCAGGCCCGGGAACTACGGCACCTGCGGTGCCGGCCGTGTAATCATCCACATCATAAGACGTGTCATACCAAGGGAAGCACCCCCAAAGTCGCACCCGTGAAGTGGGTGAAGCTCGGCTGTGTGGCAACAGCCTCCCCATTGGGCCTATAGCACACCCGCTCTGGGTAGGAGCCGACCTAGGTAGGAAAAAACCCGCTTTTCTCGGCTGGGATTTGAACCCGGGTCTCCCGGTCCATGGTCCGAAGTGCTAACCACTACACTACCGGGGCCGGTGAGCGTTGGACTTTCAATGCTCGGGTCGTGAGTTTGAAGCTCGGCTTGGGCCAAATATTTGTGCTAAGCTTTTTCTCGTTGCCCCGTCTTTGATATCACCTTTACGTGGTGGGAAAGGACGTTAAACTCTTAAACACCCCCCCCCCCTACACACACACCCGCTCAGTGTCAAAACTTAAACCGGCAAACTACTCTGCTTCTACGTATAGCGGTTTCAGAGACGCTGACAACTCCGTAACTGTGACAGAGTTTGATTGTGGACACACTCTCTGTGTCTTTTTGTAGAGAACTGCAGATCTTTAAAGTTCACTCTTTTGAACTACAGGTATTTGTGCAAAAACATAAATCGTACACAGCCGCATATAATGAATATAGCACGTGTGCGTGTTCTGGAACATCAGTCAGTTGTGCCAAGTGTGCTTTTGAATATAGGTCAGGAATGCATACTGAAAATGAAGTCATGCCTAACACGGAAATCCCGCGAATTGAAGAGCAAAAAGTGCAAAACACTTCCGTTCACCTGCACATCTGCACACCTGGGCCCGTATGTAAAAAGTCTAGGTTAATTTAACTTACGGCTACGGGCTTAACCCGGACTAGGACAAAAGAAACCCAAAAGCAAAATTAAATAAGAAAGGAAGCGAAGAAAGGAAGAGAAAAATCCCTCTGTAACGGCTCGGGCACCATGGTGGAATTGGCCCGCTTCTTGATTTAAAAAAACATACACACAAAAAAACAACAACAATTTAACCCTAGAGCTAGTTCAGTTCGAGGTTAGACTCTAACCCACTCGACCATTACATACAGGCCCTGCAGTTGTATTTTGGCACGTTTACACTGAATCAAATAAGCGAACCTAACACGCTCATGTTTTATTGATTGATTGATTGATTGATTGATTGATTGATTGATTGATTGATTGATTGATTGATTGATTTTTTGTTTTACTACTTTAGTGTTCCTTCAGGAAGAAATAGTCTTTGTTGCTTGCGCGACGTACAGCCCTGAATAACTAACTAACTAACTAACTCCTTTCGGGAAATTTGGGTTGCTTCCCCCGGGGGAATCGCGTCGCCGCGCTGCTGCACCACCCAGTACCTGCCCTATTTTTTTTTTCAAATTTTGCTGGGGGAGGAGTGAGTGAGTGAGTGAGTGAGTTTTTGAGGCTTAACACCGCCGCGCAAGCAACAAAGACTAATTCGCGGCTAAGTGTGCCTGCACTATTTGGGAAAACCAAAAATGTAACGTTGGATAACTGATGCAAACTGGTCTACGGGGCAGTATAAACCTAGGACATGCAGGAGACGCTGCACCTTCATGCTAATTTATCGAACTTTGTTGGGGGGGGGGGGGGGGGGGGAGTCGGATAACCCGGAGAGAAACCCCCGGTGAGCAGCCCGGTCGCCAGGAAAAACCGTTATGACGTATCACAAGGTCGACCTGGGCTCGAACCCACGCTTCATCAGTCGCCGTGACAACGGTGACGGCCGTTCAGTAGGGCAGCGGCTACTATAAGTCCGACGCGCTACCCAGTAGACCATAACTCACTTAGGAACGGATCAAGCACGTTTGCACTAGGAAATTTCACCCGGGCCAGGAACCGAACCTGGTACATGTAGTACATACGTATGTGAACCAGACTGGCTGTTGACGCCAGGCCAACATTTCGTAACAGGTCAGCGCGCCTTCCTGCGGTGTAAAAGGGTTGTCACACGTTGCAGTGTAAAAGGGTTGTCACACGTTGCAGTGTAAAAGGGTTGTCACATGTTGCAGTGTAAAAGGGTTGTCACACATTGCAGTGTAAAAGGGTTGTCACACGTTGCAATGTAAAAGGGTTGTCACACGTTGCAGCATGAAAGGGTTGTCACACGTTGCAGCGTGAAAGGGTTGTCACACGTTGCGATTCTGCACCCTCCCCCGCCCCCCCCCCCCCCTGCGCAATACACAAGCGGGTGCCTCGCAGGCTCTCTACGTTTGACAAGGCCTAAACCGCAAGAATGTGGGCCTGGCGCAGTTCGGTTGGGTTCGGTTTCACGCTCGGTTCCTGGCTTACTTATACATGTAGTGTGAACGCGTCATATCTTTTGGTTGGTTCCATTGCCGTGGGAACAGAAATTCGTAGAATTTCAATGTTCGACCGCACGTGCAAAGTGCAAACAACATTGTATCACATTAAGAGCTGTACTAATAACCAATTTAGAGTATTTCGAGCGCACATGCGCTCTCATGAGCGAAACTGTTCCAAAACTTAAGTTATCTCAGCAAAGATGGAATTAGTGTGTTTAAAGGTCTGCAATCTCACCAAAAAGCCGCAAACATTGCGTTTTGTAAAACTGCGACTCCTTCGACTGTGCATAATCCAGGCAACTCTGTCACAGTTGCAGAGTTTTCAGCGCTTCGGGGACCCTTATAAAACCAGAGCACGAGTTTGCCGTGACATTATCTGGATTTTGGTCAGTGAGCGAGACACATCGCTACAGTGTCTAGCGGATTTTGAGTGCTGCACGATCTTTCTCGCTCAGTGTCAAAACGCAAACTGAGCTGTGAAATCAGGGTGACCTTGGCTTTTAATGGGGTTTCAGGGACGCTGAAAACTCTGTAACTGTGATAGACTTGACTGTGCTTGCACGGTCGACTCTGTAAAATTTTTTCACACTTAGGAAGGCTTTTTGTTGGGAGCTTAGATCTTAAAAGGCCAATGATATGCATACGTCATCGCCCGAACAAGGCGGACTCGGAAGTTGAGACAATCGTAAACAACCAAAATGGCCGCCTTCGTAGATCGAGACGACCAGGCATTTGCGGTAGTTATCGTTTTGAGTGAACTCTTGGAAGCCGAGGAAGAGGAGAAAAGAGGAAAAGAGCGCAAGAGAGGGAAATGTGAAGTGAGTCGATAGCCGCCATGCCGTCCGCCATTTTCCTCAACTTTGTACATGCGCACAACAGCTCTCCCCGAGCAGCCAATCAGAGCGCAGGATCGGCCAAAGGATCGCGAGGGTTCCCACGACACGCTATGCAGACTTCGAACCTAGTTCGGCGAACCTTTCGAACCAGGGTTTGCGCACAAGTATTTGGTGGGTTAAGAAACAACGTGCGCGAACCTAGTTCGCCGTACTCTTCGAACCTAGTTCGCGAACCAAAAGTCCGCCCGGTTAAGAACGGCCTTAACGTGGACACTTGATATTGCACGTGCGTGTGCAACACGAAGACGAGACAGACACCGTGAACGAGTCTGCGTTAGTCAAAGCCGGTGTCTTGTTGATACACGGCCCCTTCCTCGGCACGCCATTTTCTTGTATCCACATTTCCTTTGGGAACACTTCGTGCTACGCAAATTAGAAAATGGAAACACTCTGTGCCACTGTTTGGAAACACTCTTTCATGGGGGTGCTACTTTTAAAGAGTGAGCAGCATGCCCGGATGTCCAAGCGCACGTACGTGTGTGTGTGTGTGTGTGTGTGTGTGTGTGTGTGCGTGTGTGTGTGTGTGTGTGTGTGTGTGTGTGTGAGAGAGAGAGAGAGAGAGAGAGAGAGAGAGAGAGAGAGAGAGAGAGAGAAAACCTGGCAAGGGGTTTTGTACCTATGCCTGGAATAAAGAATGTTCGTTTGTTCGTTACTTATAAAGAGGAGTAGCACACCCGCGTCCATTTTGTCTACCCCTGCCCCCCGCAACCCCCCCCCCCCCCCCCTCAACCCCCCATCCCCACGCCCACTCGTGGCATCGGTGCATCTTGTTTGTGTGTTCCCGATTATGTGAGCCCAATCTGTTTTAAGAGAAACTGTCTGTCAAAGGAGAATTCAATTATCTGTTTTCAGCTTAACCCGCGCCAAAATACCGGGCTTCCAAATTGCTTCCATATATATCACAAGGACAAAGGCCAATCAGTTCAAGAGCAAAATCTAGAAGGTAAATCCTGAAGTTTTCTTTTTTTTGTCAGTGATACAAAAAGACTCTCGTGAGTGACTGATTTGATTCATTTGCACTTTCTCTTGAACGCGCAGAATCTCAGGGCCATTCACCACTTAAAGGCACAGCATGAAGATATAGGGTGAATGGGTATTTGGGAGTTTAACGTCCTTTCCCCACCACGTAAGGGTGATATCAAAGACGGAAGAACGAGAAAAAGGTCAGCACAAAGTATTTGGCCCCTGCCGGGATTTGTATGAAGATATCGACGTGAACAGTCTCAGAGTATTGTATGAAACAGTCACCCCCCCCCCCACCCCCCCCAAAAAAAACCAAAAAACAAAAAAAAAAAACCAAAAAAAACAAAACAAAAACAAAAACACCCCCCAAAAAACAACAAACAAAAAACAAAAACCCCCAACAACTGACAACAACAACAACAGCAACAACAACAACAACAACAACAACAACAACAAGACAACATCCAAACAAAGAAACAAAAACAATGGTAGCGTCTGATCCTCCTCTTTTATTTCACTTAGGGAGAAACTGAATTTTTATTTGATTTTTTTTATTTTGTTTTCTTTTTACATAGACCACCAGTACAAACATTCGAACCTAACAAATTAATACAAAATTTAATATACTATACCATACAAAATATATATATATATATATATATATATATATATATATATATATATATATATATATATATATATATATATATATACATGGACCCCCCCCCTCCTCCTTTCCACCTTTCCACACCATACAGTACAAGGAGGGGGTGGGGGTGGGTGTTTAGGGGTTTAACGTCCTTTTCCACCACATAGGATGATATCAAAGACGGGGCAACGATGAAAAAGCCAGCACAATGTTTGGCCCTAGCCGGGATCGAACTCACGACCCGAGCATTAGAAGTCCAACGCTCTACCATTCGACCACCCCGGCTCCCCTGCAGTACAAGGAAATGAAAACGATCGAGCATGAAGACAAATCTGAGTTGGTGAAACCACAATGCACAGGAATGTCCAGAAGTTATCCCCCTTACCTGAACTGTTACTTTCCGAAACCACGCCTTTGGTGAGCGGTGGTCTAATAGGTAGCGCGTCGGATTTAGCCGCTGCGCTACTGAACGGCCGTCACCAGTGTATGGTGATGAAGCGTGGGTTCGAGCCCAGGTCGAGCTTCTGATATGTAATACCGTTTTTTCCTGGCTACCGGGCTGCTCATCGGGGGTTTCTCTCCGGGTTATCCGGCTTTCCTCCCCCAGCAAGTTTGTAAAAAAAAAAGAAAAAAGGTTGGGTGGCGCTGCACCGGGGCGACGCGCTTCCCCCCGGGGGGGGGGGGGGGGGGAAGCAGCCCGAATTTCCCGAAAGGGATAATAAAGTAGTAAAAACAACAACAACAACAAAAACTTCGCCGTACGTCGTGGGCGCAATTCGGGAGCCGGGATAGCCGAATGGTAGAGTGTTGGACTTTCAATGCTCGGTTTGCGTGTTCGAATCCCGGCTGGAGCCAAATATTTAAGTTGGCTTTTTTTTCTCATTGACCCGTATTTGATATCACCCATACATGGTGGGGAAGGACGTTAAACTCTCACCCACCCACCCACCATCGTGGCAGCACTCGCATCTGCACTTTCTTTCAAACGTCCGCGGCTGTCATATTTTCCCGCTGGATCCACGAGGTAAATTTTGACATCATTGTCATTTGAGGTTCTCGCGAGGTATATTTTAGACTCATCTGTTGGCATTTTCAGCCAGATTTGTACTTACATGTCAGCCATTTCAGTAACTTATCCTTGGTTGATAACAAGGAATGTCACAAATTTCTAACCACTTTTTTCAATATTCACAAGATTACAATTACAGTTTTATTTTTTTTTAAAAAGTGTACATTTTTGCCCAGATTTGTACTTACTTGTGGGCTGGAGCCAAATCTTTGTGTTGGCCTTTTTCTCGTTGCCCCGTCATTGATATCCCCCATACGTGGTGGAAAAGGACGTTAAACTCCCAAAACACCCACCCACCCACTCTGTACTTACATGTGAGCCATTTCAGATCAATATCCATGGATGATTAAATTATGTCACAAATTTCGATTTTTTTTTTTTTTTTGGCTGCCCCAACTCTTTGCCAGCTCCAGTGGTGTTCCTCCCAGGTCATGGGTGGAACCCACGGAGGACTCGGAAGCTGGGACAATTTTTATTATGCATGATGATGGAGATGAGGATGATAGTAAGATGATGCCATGGAGGTCCATGTGGTTTGGGACTGCGGGACAGGGCCGCATTCAAAGCTTCCTGTCATAAATATCCCGGCATTAACCAGGCCCGGGAACTACGGCACCTGCGGTGCCGGCCGTGCAATCATCCACATCATAAGACGTGTCATACTAAGGGAAGCACCCCCAAAGTCGCACCCGTGAAGTGGGTGAAACTCGGCTGTGTGGCAACAGCCTCCCCATCGGGCCCATAGCACACCCGCTCTGGGTAGGAGCCGACCTAGGTAGGAAAAATCCCGCTTGTCTCGGCTGGGATTCGAACGCGGGTCTCCCGGTCCATGATCCGAAGTGCTAACCACTACACTACGGGGGCCGGTGAAATATTTATTTTCAATAAATATTCACCAAAAAAAAATAAAAAAAATGGACATGTATCCTCGGAAAGCTGTGGACACTGCACCTCCAGACGCGCCATATCGGCTGCCACTCGTCTTGATCTAAGTAGAGGTGTGAAGGAAATTACCTGTACACTAACATCCAATCAGATTTGCTTTTTTATGTACCAGACCTATTCAACATGGTGCCAGACAAGGGACAGCACGCCTGGGAAGAAGCCACCGAGTGCAGGCCCCTTCTTGATGTTGCAGAAATTGGAAAGTCATTTCCTTTAACAAGCTAAGCTTGATTAAGAGAACGAGATGGGAAGCGTGTGCGTGGGTGGGGGGGGGGGGGCGGGGGGGGGGGCGTGGGAGGGTTCGGGGTGGCAGTGGGGGAGTTGGGGAATAAGAAGAGACAGAGCTGTGATTTTGCACTGAGGAAGGGAGATAAGTGCGCGAGGTACAAGGCCGAGCACTCTTACTTTTTTTCTCTTTTTGTGGGGCGGGGGCTTTTCCGCTCCTGATCAACAAAACCCAAACTTGTTTGCAACCCCAGAATAAAAGCCAGGTGTACACTGGGAAAAAAAGAAAAACCAACGGAAGCGACGTATATTTTATGGTCCGTGTTAAACGAAAAGATGACGAGGGGAGAACACGCAACGCATAAATGTTAATAACTGCAGACAGACCTATGCCTTCATTTGGAAAAAAGACCTAAACGCTTATCAAATCCATGGCGGTTAGATCCTCTTCCCGTATGACTATGATCAGCACTAAGACTGTGAGGGTAAGAGCGGTATCGGTGAGTCTGACCTGGAACCTAGGCAGACGTAAAAACAAGACAAAAAACAATATATAGGTAAAGGGAAAAGACGGAAAAAGGGGGGAAAAGGAAAGAAGGAAAAATAGAAAAAGAAAGAAAAGAAAAGCCCCCCCCCCCACACACACACCAATTAAAAAAAAAGGAAAAAAAGAAATGTGCTTAGTCATAACGTTTCCCGTTTCTTATGGCTGTTTGGATTAGGAAGGTTTGTGAAACTGATCCATCACAATCAGTGATAAAGCAAATGTTGCCGACAGTCATTCTGTCTGAATTGAATTGTGTTCAGCTGGACTGTTCATTTTGGGTACCTGCTTCAGTTAGCTGTCCATAATCAAGGATACAACAACCCTGCCCGACTGTCAGTCAGTCTGAATTGAATTGTGTTGATCTGAACTGTTCAGTTAAGGTAGTTGCAGGCATAAGCACACAAATTGACCGTGGGGTCATGTGCAGTGTTTGTTTGGCGAGTGTGCTAGTCTGCGGTGATTTCTGTCGTCACGAAAAAGCATGATTTTCGTGAGTTTTGTGTTATATAGGTCAAGGTGTATGCAGGCAAACTGCCACTGAAGCTGGGACTTTTTGCAAAGAGGTCGAGCACAAGTGACGCAAGCGGATTCATGTGAACTGCCTCTCTGAACAGAAAGTAGACGTGCATTACTCCAGTGAGGCCTGAGCGGAAAGGATACATTCAAATTTCTTAAATTCCTGTCAGGTGCGTGCCCTTGAATGGTCTGTGCATGTTCATTTTTAGCATTTTTAGGGGTGACTATGATGCCTG